>JAXGGA010012231.1:0-39454 GCA_038373865.1 Uloborus plumipes | reverse complement strand
GCCATACTTTGTCACCTTCTTGAAAGTCATGACCAGTGGACCTTGTGTCGTATCGGGTCTTCATCTTCTCCGTTGCGATGTTGATTCGCTCCCGTGCGAAGTGATGAACGTCTTCCAACCGGGCCTGGAGATCCTGGACGTACTCCTCAGGCGATGAAGGCGCATCTGGAGGGAGACCGAAGACGAGATCACAAGGTAGCCGAAGCTCTCGGCCGAAGAGCATCTGTGATGGGGAATATCCGGTGGTCTCGTGGACAGCACTGCGGTAGGCCAGCAGGAACAGAGGAAGTTTCTTGTCCCAATCCTGTTGATTTTTGGAGACCATAAGCGAGAGATTATTAAGGATTGTCCTGTTGAATCTCTCCACCATGCCGTCCGATTGTGGGTGTAGTGGTGTCGTTCGAGTTTTCTCAATTTTGAGGATATCACATAGGCCCTTAAACACAGCAGAGATGAAGTTTCTTCCCTGATCGGAATGGATCTGCAAAGGTGTCCCATATCTCGAGATCCAATGCTGGACTAGAGTCTCTGCTACAGTGGTAGCTTCTTGATCCGGAATGGAATATGCTTCGGGCCATTTGGTGAAATAGTCAATGGCAACGAGGATGTATTTGTTCCCATCAGTAGTTTTCGGTAGAGGACCAAGAATGTCGATCCCGATTCGTTCGAAAGGAGCTCCTACGTTGTAAAGATGTAGTTTCCCGCAGCTTCTTCTCTTCGGTCCTTTACGGGCAGCACAGGCGTCACAAGAATGACACCACTTCTCCACGTCATCCTTCGCCTTGCTCCAGAAGAAGCGCTCTCGAACCTTGTGGAGGGTTTTCAGGATACCAAAGTGTCCTCCAGTCGGACTACTGTGCAATTCCTTTAGAACGTCTGGAATTCTTGATCTGGGAATGAGTAACTGCCATTTGAATGCTTTACCATCGTCAGATTCCCATTTCCGATACAGGACGCCATTTCGCAACTGGAGAGATTTCCATAGAGCCCAGTATCTCTTCGTTGCAGGACTGTAGATAGAAACGTCTTGCCAACTAGGTCGCCGACTGTCCTTTTCCATTAACTCTATGATAGGCTTTAGGTCTGGGTCTTCAAGCTGATCTTTTCTAACTTGGTCGTCACTCCATGGATCAGGATCTGAAGATGATGAAGTAGCAGTAACTTGACAGGCAGTAGGGATTGTCATCCCGTACTGTTTCTCAATTCGGGAGCAATAATGGCAGTTCTCGGAACAAGGTCTTCTTGATAATGCGTCAGCATTACCGTGTGACGAACCGTTGCGGTGCTTAATCTCGATGTCATATTCCTGGAGCCGCTGTATCCACCTGGCTACCTGGCCCTCTGGATTCTTGAAATTCAACAGCCAAGTTAAAGAGGCATGATCAGTCCGGAGCAGGAATTTACGGCCGTAGAGGTAATGATGGAAATGTTCTACAGCTTTAACTATGGCGAGCAATTCCTTTCTCGTGACACAATAATTTCGCTCCGACTTGGATAAGCATTTGCTCCAGTAGGCAATGACATGTTCGTTACCGTCTATTTCTTGAGATAAAACAGCTCCAACGCTCTCGTGGCTCGCATCAGTGTCAAGTATGAAGGATTTTCCAGGCTGAGGATAAGAGAGAATAGGCGTTGATGTTAAAGCCTCCTTCAGCTGTAGAAATGCATCCTCGCATTCTTTGGACCATTCAAATTTTTGTTTGCTCTCCGTCAGCTTATGCAAAGGTCGTGCAATGTTGGAAAAACCCTTCACAAACTTCCTGTAGTACGTGCAGAGCCCCAGGAAACTTCGCAGCTGATGGAAATTTTCGGGGCGGCTCCAATTCTTGACTGCTGATACCTTATCTGGATCTGTTCGTACACCCTCAGAAGAGATAATGTGACCAAGGTAGTTCACCTCACGGCGGAACAAATTACATTTGGACGGGCTTAACTTCAGGTTGGCTTCCTTAAGCTTTTGCAGCACCTTCCTAAGATTAACCACATGTTCCTCAAAACTGCGTCCTATGATGATGATGTCGTCCAAGTAGACAAGACAGGATTCATAAGAGAGTCCTCGCAGCACTGATTCCATAAGACGCTCGAACGTGGCTGGTGCATTGCAGAGGCCGAAGGGCATCACTTTAAACTGCCACAAGCCTTGTCCGGTTGTAAACGCCGTCTTCTCTCGGTCGTCGGGGTGTATCTCCACCTGCCAGTAGCCGCTCTTTAAATCCAGGGTCGAAAACCACTTGTGTCCGGAAAGGGTGTCCAGAGTGTCATCGATCCGTGGAAGAGGGTAACTGTCCTTTTTGGTGATGTCATTCAGGCGTCGGTAGTCAACACAAAATCTGGTGGAGCCGTCTTTTTTTCGGACCAAGACGATAGGGGATGCCCAAGGACTGGATGAGGGTTCGATGACGTCATTCTCCTGCATCTCTTTTACGAGGATCTCAACCTCTTCCTTCTTGGCGAACGGTAGTCGTCTTGGATGCTGCTTGATAGGGGGATGATCTCCAGTGTCGATCCTATGCTGCGCTAAACTCGTGCGACCAACATCTTCGGGTGTAGATGAAAACACCTGCTTGAAGTCGTCCACCAATTTTTCCGCAGCGTATCTTTGATCCTTCGATAATGCTGCACTCCCAATTAATTTCGAAGTCAAGGGCTCGGAAGACACAGTCTCGGAGGAATCAATTCTTCTGATGATGCAGTTTACGGGAGTACAAGTTGCCAACACTTCTCCTTTCTTAATATTCCTCGGTCTTTCACTTACGTTGGCGACTCTCACAGGAACTGCATTCCTTGAAAGGTCCACAAGCGTAGATGCCACCAGTACTCCTTTGGGGCTATTATTCTGGTTAGGATATTCAATGAGGCCGAAATTAAAGCTGTTGTTTTCCTTGAGGGAGCCAGATATTAGTATTTCTGATCTTGGGGGAATCAATAAATCTGTTTGGGCTATTATTTGATGAGCGGATTTTAAGTTATTTTCAGCATTGAAAATTGCTATGTCTTCCCTCATTGAGTGCAGCTCATTATTTTTAAAGTCTATAGAAAAATCAAATTTTCTCAAAAAGTCCAGTCTGAGAATGAAGGGATCAGTAATGTCAGCGACGAATGCCGTGTGATGGTAAGTGGCACTCCCGAACATTATTTCTAAGTTCACTTTTCCTTCAATCTCGATTTTGTCACCTGTCACAGTTTGGAGAGTAACGCAGGGCGGCGTCCATAAGATCTTGAGTCCAAATTGACGAGCCACATCAGTCTTAATAATGGTAACGTTGGCTCCTGTGTCCACAATCATTTCGCAGGGAAACCCATTCACATAAGCGTAAATGAAGAGTCCGTTGCAGCCGCCACTTCTTGGGGAAATCTGGAAAACTTTGGGAGACGTCTTCTTTTCTTGGCGAGCTTCGCAATTCCTTCGTACGTGGCCCTCACCGCCACATTTCCAGCACTTCAGTGTTTGTCCACCTTGGTCTTTGCGAGCCGCAATCTTCTTCAGGGTCCCCGACATCTCTTTGATTTGTCGCTCAATGTCCGAGAGACGAGTTGAGTTCAAATCTTGGGCACTCACTTCCACGCCCCTGGTCGAATGGCGATCCTTGCGGGACATTTGCTGTGCAGCCTCGAACTTCATTGCGTAAACCAGACCGGATTTAAGATCCTTAATGTCCGCCATCCGGAGAGCCATCTGAACTTCTGGATTTCGCACTCCATCTATGAAGTAGTTCAGGGCCAGGCTATCGCGAATATCTGAAGGACAGTTCGAGAAGGCGAGATGGGAAAGCCTCTCAACGTCTGCTGCAAAAACTTGCAAAGTCTCTCCAGCCCTCTGGAGTCGGGATTTGAGCTGAAGTTGGCTGAATTCTTTTTGGCAGGATTCGCCAAAGCGAAGCTCCAAGGCCGATGATAAGGCTTCGAAGTCATGGTGCTTGTCCTCTGGGAAGGTCTGTAGTATATCAGCTGCATCCCCTCTCAGCGAGGCTGCAAGTTGACAGGCTTTCGTGGAAGAGTCCCAGGAGTTTGCTTCTGCAACGATGAGGAACTGCTTCTTGTAAATATTCCACGAGGTCTTCCCGTCAAACGTAGCCAGTTTGATGGATGGACGAGAAGTTCCAGCTGCAGCTACACAGTCACTTGAGTTGTTGGAGGATGCTGATAACTTCGATTCAAGCTCTTTAATTTTCTTTTCAACATTGTTTTCTACTGTGGTGATTCGATTCTCAACGCTGTCAACTTTCTCTTCCAGAGCCTCCACTTTATTTTCCACATTGGTAAATTTACTTTCCACCAAACTTTTCATTGACGTTAAATCGCTTTTAATTTCTTCAGCTAGATCATTTTTCAATTGTTCTTGATTAGTTGCCAGATCAATTTTTAATTGTTCTTGATTAGTAGCCAGTTCATTCTTTAATTGTTCTTGATTAGTTGCCAGATCAATTTTTAATTGTTCTTGATTAGTAGCCAGTTCATTCTTTAATTGTTCTTGATTCGCAGCCATGCTCGCAGTCATGTCACTTTTAACAGCGTTGATAGCATCAAGGAGTTTTTTTAGTTGTTCCTCCATTGCTCGAGTAATCACCATAAAATTCTGAAGTCAAAAAGTCCTTAGGAAGAAAAGTCCGAGTTCACAGGTAATTCCAAGAAAGTCCTTGAAGATGCCCCACGTTGGGCGCCAAAATTGTAACGAGTCCGTAGCACCTTCAACTTTCTTCAAATGAGCATTCCAATCTTGAGGAAGTAACTATAAATTTATTTACAAGTATGTACACTATTTACAATAAGAGCAGAAAACAATTGCTAAACATCAGCAATTAGGCAGCAAACACTACACTGTATTCTCAACAGTAATTCAGCACCACGTATCTAACGTGAACAGTAATTAAGCAATTACAAAAGCAAAAACAACATTCGCCCAAAGCGAATAAAAACGAGCCTCTCCATAATCCAATCTGAGAAAAACTGACTGACTTGTGTTCAAGGCCAGCTTTTTATACACTCAAGGACATTTCTAGCAAAATCTGGAGTATTCCAATTCATTCATGAAATTTCTAAAAAGAAGAAAAAAAACACACTCAGCGGGGAAAATGTCTTCACGCTTATCAAATGTAGGGCAAGTATAAAAACTACAAAACGTTACAGGGCCGGTATACCAGTGATAAAAGTGATATCTTCAGATACCTTTGCAACATAACGTCAGATAAAACCAAAACTAATAAAAATGATGCAAGGCAGGAAAAACAACAACTATTTACAAGATTTGTAACAATATATTTACAATACACATTTCATGTATTGCCTCAAAGTAAACATGAGTTCTACCACTATATTCAAAGGTTGAAAAATGCAACATGGATTCAACTTCTCATAGGCGCCCCGAACCATAATTTTTGGAAGGCTAAAAGAACTCAAGCTGCCGAATGAAATTCTAATTTTACCGAATAATAAAATACAAAAATGCACACATATCATACGTACATAGCATCTAATCAGAAGGAACATTGGGCATCATTTAAAACAAGTTAAATAATTATAAAAGAAAAATATAAGGAAAAGGAAAATGAACTACAAGATTGCAGTATCGTCTCTAAGATTTCTAAATTGTCGGTAAATTTGCCTAATAAGAAAGTTCTGTGGAGATCATAGTGATTTCCCGTAATTCCTAATCGGGAACCCTTTTAACGTGCAAAGACATATTTCAAAAAAAAAAAAGTCAATCTAAATAAGCATGTGCAAGAAAAATCATCCCTTTAACTGCATTTAACAATTACTGCAGTTCACAATAATTAATGTACTATTGTAGAAAAGAAACTGATATAAAATTCTCCAATCCTAAAACGGATAGTTGTAAAACAAAACAAAACAAAAAAAATGTGCCTCTTTTTTATGATACAAATTAAAATTCTGCAAAATAAACAAATGAGGAATATTGAATTTCAAACTTCTAAAAATGTAAACACTTTTCCCACAGTTTGCTTTTAAAAAGACAAAAGTTCTTAAACGAAAAGAAGCGGTTAAGAGTTGTACAAAAATATTATATTTTATTTTATACAAGAATGAGGCAGTCCCAACAAATATTCCCCATGACGTTAAAGGAAAGGAGCTGTAGCAGCCTCCATCTCAGGAGAAAGATGATATTGTCACACACTACTTCGATGCACTTCAAATAAAGTGCTTTTAGCACAAAACTCGAGTTGTTTTCTTATTAAAAACCGAGCATACTTTGGTTCATTAGAAAACATAAATATTTAGATTGCTATATCTAATTGGAGTAAAAACGAAAGAGTTTAGATACAGAATTACACATAGAGAACATTATTTTATCAAAATGTCATTGAACTTGATTTTATAGAGGAACAATCTAAAAAAAAATTAATTACTAAGACAAAATCTTTAAAAAAGAGTGTTGGAAACGGTTTTAGATTTCTAAATATTTTTAAATATGTAGTTTCCTCTTTCTGCACTGAGGTCTTCAAGCACACCAACAATTTCTACCATTGGGTAACCCAATGTTATTAAAACGATTATAGACTTCTGAATATCTTTTAATGTGTAGCTGCCCCCTTTCTGCAAAGTGGTCTTCAAGTGAACCAATAACTTCTACCATTAAGAAACCCGATTTTGAGCTACAATACATCTAAATATTCTTCATAACTTTATAAACTATGTAGCAAAAAAGAGTAGAATAAAAGCAGAAATTTCAATCAGCGATTTCTCCTAGAATATACTTCGCTACAAAATTCATCATTTTTCATTATTATTCCTATCGCGTAAACCTACTTTCCATTAATGATTAGCCATGACAACGACACTTGCACGTTTGAAAACATCTAAAATTAATGAGAAAAAATATATCTCGCATTAGCCGAAGCATCAGCACGTGAGAATGATAAATTAACGGAAAAAGACGGAAAAAAAGAATGAAAAAAAATCCTTTTGAAAGCCAAAATATTTTCTTTATTTATTTTTTTCAAATGCGACGATGAATGAATTTATGATTTTTTTCTATAGATATATGTATATACATATATATATATATATATATATATATATATATATATATATATATATATATATATATACAGGGTGTCCACTCCAATCGTGGACCAATAGCTAATTTCTAAACCGTTAGAGATAAGCATATAGTTTATTTAGGAAAAAATCTCCAAATTACGAAAGGAATTTTGGGTCTATTCAATGTTTTTCAAAATTTCAAATTTTGAAAGAGTTACGAAACTTAAATTTTTATACAGCCCCCCAGTCCTATCAATCATATTCAGTAAAACATTCTTGACACTGTAACGTTTAAAACTAAAACAAAATCACTCCTCTACGACAAAAATTGACCGAGTTATGACGTTTTGAAAAATCAAGATTTTGAAGGATTTCGCATACGGTCCCTTAAGTGATCTCTCGATGACGTCATGAAATAATGCAAAATCTTGATTTTTCAAAACGTCATAACTCGGTCAATTTTTGTCGTAGAACAGTGATTTTTTTTAAGTTTTAAACGTTACAGTGTCAAGAATGTTTTACTGAATATGATTGATAGGACTGGGGGGCTGTATAAAAATTTAAATTTCGTAACTCTTTCAAAATTTGATTTTTTGAAAAACATTGAATAGACCCAAAATTCCTTTCAAAATTTGGAGATTTTTTCCTAAATAAACTATATGCTTATCTCTAACGGTTTAGAAATTAGCTATTGGTCCACGATTGGAGTGGACACCCTGTATATATATATATATATATATATATATATATATATATATATATATATATATATATATATATATATATATATATATATATATATATATATGTATATATATATATATATATATATATATATAAATAATATGCAGAAAAACATATATACTATTTTTTCAAGGCCTCTTCCATGTTAAAATAAATTCTAAAGAATCACTCTACAGCATGTTTCCCCGCAAAGCTTTTGAATAGTTACACAGCTTTATATGCGATACATATTCCGCGTGCTCTCAACGGCGAAAAAGCGAACAATGGCATTCAATCCACGTCAAATCCAGTTTTGTGAGTCGCTTCTAACAGTACATGACTTTCGCTGTTCACATTTGGAAAGTAGAAAAAGTCGGAGAATGGGAACGAAATTTCAAAACTCCTTTTCATTTCATGCGGTGTCTTCTGAAATTGTTTTCTTTGTAACATCTTTCATTGAAACGAAAAGCGGAGTTAAGATGTTCTGATTATAAAAAGAGATCACGCTTTTTTTTTTCTTTCTCCTTTTTCATTTTTCTTCTAGTTTTTATTATTAAAGATTTTGATAAAACAGCTTAAGGTGAGATATTGTTACCATGGTGACGAGAGTCAATTCTGAAAATTCGACTCAATGGAGGAGAATAATAATATTCAACTTGTTTCAGGACAATATGTTTCAACTAAAACGTTTTTAACACCCACGGAACTCTGATATAATTTCATTTTAAACAAAAATAAGTAAATGTAAGAAAATCTTGCGGGGATTTATTTTCTTTGTATTTTTTCTGCAATATTTTGTAGATGATGCTTTAGAGAATTATATTTTCGTTCGATAAAACAAAATTCAATTTGGAAAGAGATTGTTACTGTGGACGCTGGAGTCAATTTATTTTGGAAAATTGGACTCGATGATTGAAAAGAATGGTATTCTTCTTGATTTTGTACAGCATGCTCCAACTAAAAAAACCGTAAACGGACCCACCAGATATCGATCTAATTTTCTTTTAAGCAAAAATACGAAACTGTAATAAAACTTTGTCAAGTTTAATTTATTACTAGTTTTTACATTATTTTAAACAATTGTGCAGTAGAAAGCTCAAAGTCGGACATTTGGAAGATTTCAAAGTTCGTACGTCTTTCAATTTTTGTAATAAAAAAACATTCTAAAAGATGACATTGTATTTTTCTATAAAAAATTACATAAATCAATCTATTACGGAATCTAAAATGCTGCCGGAATCCGTAGAATACCTAAAACTTATACCCATATGCTATTACGAAATCTAAAATTCTGTCGAAATCGACAAATACCTAAAGTTTATACCCACATGATATTACAAAATCTAAAACTCTGCCGGAACTGGCAAAATTCCTTAGACTTATATACCCATGTATCACGATATGTTTCCTTTTTTGTACCTTACAGAAATTGAAAAGGGAATGTAATATAAAATAGTAATGGTACGAAATTTGTAGAGGTTTTAATTGATGATTGAGATTTCCGTATGGAGATTTGTACTGTAGTTTCTTTATTTCCGAGCATTCATTCTTCAATTTTATTTTTATTATTTCGGAGTGTATATGGAATACAAAATTAAAAATATAAAACATGATAGTGAAGTTTGAAAAAAAAAATAATAATAACGGTGCAACAGTTGCTTAGTTAATGTAGGAAAGAAAGAGAGAAGAGAATAAAAATAAAGAAAGAAAAGAAAAGAAGATATTGCTTTAAGGAATTTGTAACAATATTAATTTAAATGATGATTTTAGAAGAACAAAAAGTAATTACCTTAGTGAAATGACTATTTTTAACTATTATATGCCGAACTCTGAAAATGACCATGGTTATACTTTCAGTTCCCGACTTTCATGTGTTTGTTCATTATTATTAAAACAAATAAAATACATAAAACAGTTTATTAGTATTAAATTTGGTAAAAATAAAATTTTCCAAATTAAAATTCAGTCAAAAAAAGACAAGTTTTGTGAGAAGTATTTCGTATGAGAAAAAAACAATTAACTGAAAAGTACTCACTGCCGCAGAATACTAGATACACAAACACCAAAGAATCACTTACCTAAAATAAAATTAAAAGCACATTAAACACAACTAATAATTAATAAGAATAAATATATCATGAACAAGTCAGAAATTTTGTTTCAAAACAATTCTAATAAAAATAAAAAATATTGTACTACGTCCTTAATTATAAAAACACTCATGTAGAAATGTATACTACCTTTAAAGAGTAGGTATATAATTACTAAATCTTCTAAGAAGTTGAATTTCTATTTTTTTCTTTTTACAAATTTAAAGAATTTAGCAAAAGACAAAGAATGGAGAAAACATGCTCATATTTAAAAACAATTTAGAGCTAACAAACTTATTTATTGTTCTGGAATTGAGGTTATTTGCAACAAAAAGATTTCCGACCGAAGAAGCCGGTATTTTCCCACCCATAAATAGCTTCAACTACTTCCACACATATGCTAAACAGAGATTTAGGATTGTAGATTTTTAACTGATCCAACTTCGAATATTGCGAAAAGTAAAACACGCATAACTCTTATTGATATTATAATACGGGTAAAATTAGAGTACTCGTTGTTATGCTTTTACGCCTACTCAACATCCTATCATTAATAAACTATGCATAAACGTTTTCTATGCATACGTTGTGCATTAGCTACAATTGAATTTACTTGTGTATTTCATTTGTTTACAAACATTGCTTTACTTGTGCATTAGCTACATCAAATTAACGTGTATTTCATTTGCTAACAATCCTTATTTTACTTGTGCATTAGCTACATTAAATTTATTTTTCTTTTTCACAAACATTACTTTACTCGTCCATTAGCTATATTAGAATTACTTGTATTCCATTTGTTCACAAACATTGGTTTACTTGTGCATTAGCTACATTCAATTTACTTGTATTCTTTTTTCACAAACATCGATTTACTTGTGTATTAGCTACATTAGATTTACTTGTATTTCATTTGTCTACAAGCAATACTTGTGCATCAATTACGTTAGATATACTTATATATATTTTTTTTTTTCACAAGTTTATCTGATGCACGGGAAACTGCAACAGGATTCTTCTTAAGGCTTCGTAATAATAATTTTTCTAGAAAGTGAGAGCATAATTAAACGAAAGCACAATTAAATTCCTCTTATGAAGCGAGAGATGCTGTATTGTTTACAAAAAAAAAAATGTGAAAAGACTTTTTAGAAATGTTAAGAACTTAATCGGTAATACGCTGGGGAAGGATTTTTCTAACATTAATGATAAATTTCCCGGAAAAGGATGGAACGATCTTCAAGAGTCATTAGTCAAAATGAGGACTTAGGACGAAAAGCAAACAAAAAACTACCGACGCATAAAGAAAATTCTCATTAAATAGAAAGGCTCAGTTTGCATACAATAGAGCGCAAGAGAAAAAAAAAGAGAGATGTGCAACCCTAATAAAGGATTAAAAGAAAAAGTAATGTCGATGCTTTTAAAGGGAGATTTTTGTTTCAAAGAAATAAAACTGGGATACGAAAATGCTATTGTAAACTAATTAATATGTTTCCGAGATTGCAGGACAATGAGTTTTTATTTTCCAAAAAGGTTTTTTTTTTTGAAGTGAAGTGAAGTAATTGTAACTAAATTGCAAATATATATATATATATACAGTAATCCATAGCTTTAGAATATTTTTTTTAAGTTATCCCAGTAGATAATTTAAGCTTTCATTGTAAATACATGAAATTCTAAAATAAAAAGAACTTAAATTTAGAAGATTACGTACATAATAAAAAAATCGGAAAAGCGGTTTATGCATTTTAAATAACAACTAATCTAATATATTATTTCTATAATTTCGTTTTCTACAGCTACGCCAGATCTTCCTTATTAATTTATCAAATTACATGATTTTTTACCCCTCATTTTAAAGCTTACCATGATGGTTAGTATCGAAAAGTAGACTCACGGCCTATTTTTTTTTTTTTGGTTAAAAAACCACTTTCGTTTTCTTTGTTTTTTTTTAACGCACTTTACTTCAATCAATATCATTCAATAATTAAAGCGCATTGGCGTGTTTGGATAGAGCAATGCTCTCATAACGTCATGAGTTCGAATCCGGACTGAAAAATATCGTTTTAATGCGGTTTTTCTTTAGCAGAATTCTAATCCTTCAGCCATGTATATTATTTCTCAAAGTTGTTTTTTGTGGGTGCCATACTTTTAGAAAATGCTTCATGAAACTTCTAAAGTAAGATATAATTTAAAAGATTTTTTCACCGCTATCAACCAAAAATCAACAAGCAACTCAGTATTCTCTAATCCAATAACCCAATTCAAAATTTCTACAAACATGCATCAAATCAAACTCCAAACTCTACTTTCAACCGCAATTCATTTTTTCAAACAAACTAATTTTAAAAACGATACATGTACAAAAATATTTTTTAACTAAACAAAAATACCACTACAAAATTTTCAGTTCAAATATTTTCAACAAACTAAACTTTTTTCTAACCACTCTACGTTTCTAATTCCAGCATTCCAAAAATATTTTCCCCAGGACATGTTCTTTGAATTATTAGGTTTAAAATTTTTGATGCTTCTAAACAAAAAGAATTCACTTTTGTTCCAAGCTGAAAAAGAATCAAGCTACTAATTTGTTTCACGCTTTTCTTTTTTCCTTTCTCATTTCCTTAAATACTTTTGTTTCCGCAACTGCATTGTTTATTTATAAAACTTGTCAACAAATGTAATGAACTGATAGCGTATTTCTAACCTAAGTTTTACAAATATGCTTCATTTTTTATGGAGTCCACATTCTTTTTGCAAAAGGAAAAATTGAAAATGAAAGCATTAACGGCTCTTTGGATATACTTACATTTTAATAGCATTGGTAATTAAAATTTAAGTAAGGAAGAAACAATTCGAGCTCCAAGGAATTTTATTTCCTTGAACCAAGCGAGTAAAGGTTCTTGCCATAAAAATAAAATAGCGTGACAAAATTATTTCATTTTTTTTTACATGGATTACGAAGATTAAAATATTTTGCAAACGAATGTTTTTACTTAGTTAACATAACAACAAATGCAATGGAAAATTACTTCAACTTTTTGTGAAAAATATTCAATCGTTAAGGGTGAACACAAGTAGGAAAAGTGGAGGGTGAAAGTAAAAGTTCTTTGTTGGTAAAGATTCGGAAGATAATGACAATTAAGTTCAGCATTGTATAAACTTATGTTTTAAATTGGCAGCCAGAAACATCAGGCGATGCATGAAAAGCATCGCATGATGCAAAACATTTTTGTGCTTTTCGTACTTTTTTTCTGTGAGAATTCGTTATTTTTCGAACATAATTTTCAGTATTAATAGTAGTTTTTTAATAAAAGGTCTCTGAATTTAAGAATTTATATTTATTTTTGTCTATTCTATTTTTTTATTGTTATTATTACATTTATTATTATTTGCACTGCAAAAAAAAAAAACTGTTGTTTTCACAGTATACTACTGGCAGCCGAAGTTCCAATTAAAAACTGTAACGTGCACAGTAATAAACTGTAAAACTAGCAATTTTACAGTTTTTTAATGTAAAATTAGGGATTTTACCGTTTATTGCTGTAAAATTTAGCTGTATTATACTGTAAAAACAACAGTATAATACTGGCAGCAGAGATTCCAATTTAAAACTATAAAATGCACGGTAATAAACTGTAAAATTAGCATTTTTACTGTTTATTGCTGCGAAATTAGAAATTTTACAGTTTATTACTGCAAAATTAGCAATTTTTGAGATGTATTATACTGTAAAAACAACATTAATTTATTACAGTGTGGTAGTTATACTTCTTTTGGAGCGATAACGGTAAAGTTTGGACATAGATCAAACTCATAAAGAGTGACGTCAGAAGATTGATGACAATTTAGAGGCATCTAGATTGGGCAAGATTTCAATAGAAGTACACGTTAAACTATTGGCGATGTTTCTATCAATAATCACTTCAAAATCTTCACTGAATCCGTTCGCAACAAACAAGATGCAGGTACTTAAAATTTTCCTCACAGAATTGAACGTGTTGGAGGATGAAGGGGCTATGTTACATTTTTTGAAAATACAATCTGCACAATTGTTACATCAAAAAGTAGATGTCAACTTCATACGCTCGCTTAACGACTGTGGAAAATTATTTGATGTTGAATGGCAACAGTTCTCCCACGCCCCCTAGCGTGAACTCAAGCAAGAGCCCTTGTTTTCTACTTTCAGCTACCACTGAACTCGATTGCAAGATGCAATCCGGACATAATCCGATGTGACTTTTAGTCACCAAATAGATGGTTTGTTTCGGCGTTTGAACCACAACCTCTGTGAATATGTATACATTATCTAAGTTAATTAAAGTTTCATTTGTTCATTTGTAAAAAATTTAATCATCATTTTGAATCGAATTTTTATGTCGATTTCTTGCTGTGTCATTTTCTGTCAGCGACAAAACCAGAAAAAACTGCAACAACTACAACAATAAAACTTTGAACTTGAATTACTCGCAATTTGGGTTTTGTTACATGACCCCTTTCATCTCCCAAGCCCTTCAATTATAAGCTTTTACGCTCGATTTTGCTTATTTTATAGTTATTACTATTCCAAATTCAGATTTCAGACGATAACAAATTTGAAAATATCTTTCTCTTAATTTACTATACTTACAACACTTTATACGCACATATACAAGCAACCATTATTATTTACACCTTAGCTCTACAATTTTAAAAGAAAGAAATGTTTCTTCCACAATACTGCTCCAATTACTATTCTCATGTGAAATTTTGATATATTTTACTTCTGTATTCATGTCGTTATTGCAATTTCCAAAATTCAATGTTTTTGTTTTCTCTTTAATCACCGAACTTTAACTTGGGAGGGAGCTCTAGTTAAAAACAAGCTTCATGGTTCTCGCACTATTTCCTTTTAATTATTATTACAATTATTATTATCATTGTTATTATATTATCATTATAATCACAGGCATTTTACCGTACTCCACAGTGAGAATGATACGACACAGCAAGCACAAAAGCAGAATAAAATTTATATTACAAAGAAAAGAAAACAACATTCTGAAAAGAGGGGGGGGGGGGGAATGAACCCACGACCTCTTTCACTGTGTTGGAGCTAGTACTACTGACCGCTTAACCAAGGAGGCCCCCAACAGTTTCCTTTACATGTTTTCACTCTCATCTTCATTAACATTCATAACAAATTTTTGAGTTTTAGAAGCAATAAGCTTCTAATGCACGTACATAAGTAACCTTCACTCTCTCCAATTATAACCCTTATACAAAAAAAAGAGAGAAAAAGAAATATGTAACAACCACAAACAACAGAAAGAAAAGAAACTATTGAACACAGCAAGAATCAGCATTTATCCTTGTGTCCCCCAAATAATATTCCCTTTTCATTTTACTTTTCCAACACACAAAGCTCTTCATGGAGACAAACAACTTATGAGATTACCCTTGTGATAAGTACATAAAAATCTGCTTTTGGATTCAGGCCAGAAAATACTTCTCCCCCATTGTACACCTAATATAACAATTTCCGCGTAATACTGTCTGACGAGGTAGTAATCATGAAGGTTGGGCAATACTTAAACAACAGGTCATTTACGGCGTCTCACGAAGTGTCATTGAAACGCAATGATCATCTGTTCAGCTATCCGTAACGCCGCAGCGCAAATGTGGGAGCATTATTTACACCTAACTCTTGAAGGTTGGTAATTTATTTAGTGTGGTAAAAAGTGAAAGTCAATAAAACGCGGTACAGAGGGAGAAACAAAACTGTCCTAACCAGGCTTGGAGTCAATTACGAGAAAATGTAATCGATTACGATTATGATTACGAGCATGAAAAATTGGAGATTAAAATTACGATTACGATTACAGTCCTCTGCCAAACAGCAATTACGATTACAACAACTATTAGAGAATTTAAAAAATGTAATCGATTACGATTATTATATGCCGATTACGATTTCGATTACACGATTACAGGTTTGGGAGGACTATATATATTGAAAAATATACAGAGGAGATTCAAAAATTTTTGTTTGAGGTCAAGTTTCAGTGCACCATATTAGTTACGCGGGAAAACGGAGCCTGTAAAATTTAAACCATCTTTAAAATATCATACAATATTGCACAGCAAGTAATATTTTTAATTATATTCTGTTAAATTAACTATTTATTTATTTTGGTAAAATTTTACTTTTACGAAAAATATAAATTGGAAATTTATAAATTGTCTACAAGTAATCAGTATTGGAATTGTAAAATTCTTTACAATAAAATTCAGAGGATTTTTTTTTTAATTCTCGAAGGAAATTTTTATAAAATTCTCAAATAAAATTTAACATTTTCTACGAGGATTGCAATTACGTAATCGGCGATTACTCCAAGCCTGGTCCTAATACTACAAAACCCTTTAAAACTGGGTTTTCATAAACTCAGGGGCGGCAAATAAAGGGGGCACTCCCAATTTTTTTCAAAAAATATTAAAAAGTGGGTAAATTCAGTTTATGTGTAACACAAATCAATGATCACGTGCAAAAGGGAACAAAAAATGCTTGTCAAATTCTCAAGAAAAATTGATGAAACTCAAAAGATTTCCTCAAGATTGTTTCAAAAATAGGAATGTGAAAAATGGGTTTTCTAAAATAAGTACAACGGGCCAAAAAAGGATTTTCAACTTTAGCTGTTTAGGAAATTGCACAAGACACTGGGTATCGATGGAATTTTTTTTCTCCTCTTCTGGACGCTAAACATTGCAGATTAAAACTTGACTGAAAGTTAAAAATTAACTTCTAATCTAGACATTTTGTGTGATTGTAAGATTTAGTGCATTTTGTGTGATAACTAATTACAAAATAATTATAAACTTTGGTCAACAATTTAAATTATTTTAATAAATCTATTTTTTCTAAAAACTAAATCTATTTTAAGACCTCTTTCTTTTGATCAATATGTATTTTGTTTCATACTGAGGTACATCATATTCAAGAAACTCGCCCCCCCCCCCAAACGAAATGTTGAAAGGTCGCCCCTGCCTAGCTCTTTTAGTAACCTCTACAGCGTCTTCTTAATTAATATTATACTACCGGGGGAAGGTAATGAGTAGTGTGAACACACAGATATTATTTGTACTTGTATACGCGGTAGTTTGTATTTGTATACATTTATTTCTGTTTCTATGTACACTTGTCCAATTTTGCTCAAAAAACGAGTTTTTGAGATATTTGTACAAAAGAATTTTAGATTCCATACCTACAGTAGGGAAATGTTGGAATGCTTTATTTTCAGCTGAAACCAAATAAGCAACCTTGTACAATAAAACTGAAGTACAAAAGATGACAAAAATTGATATCGGTCTTTACCTTCCGAGGGCAGTATAATAAGGCATACGAAGAAACATGGGCGTAGCCAATGGGTGGCAGGGAGGGGCAATTGCAACCCCCTTGATCAGAGCCAGGGGAACTCCGATGGGAAGTCACTGTGACCTCCCAACTTTTTTCTCATTAGCCAATTTATTTTTCTTTTGGACCTTTCCCGGTTGCATGTTCGTACACATAAGTTTCAAAAACAACTGAATACAGTAAAAAATATTTGTAACAAGAATCCAATATGTTATTTAACAAGAAAAGGATTAATTTAGCACGGAGTCAAATTACAAGAACGGCCCTCTTTTGCTTGGTAAAATTCGGACTTTTTTGGAGGTCACACTGACCTCCGAGAATTGGGGTGAATGTGGTGGAATGACCTCTAAAAACTCTGGGGAGAATTGTAACTTTTTGGGAGGTCTCAGTGACCTCCCATTGTGAGTACTCCTGCTTGCCCCTTCCTAATGGAAGTTTAGGCTACGCCCATGCGAAGAAACTGTCGGTTTTAAATTTATAAAATCCCATACAGTCCTTTAAAAAACGTATAACCGGTGCTCCACAGTAGATGGCAAAGACAAAAGGCCTTTTATAAAGAGGATAATTATATCGTTGATTTAAAATAAAAACTTTAAGCAATTGGCTGGTTTGAAAAAAACGACATTACTTTCCGTTTCCCCTAATAATTCCTTTAGAGCGACATATAACGTGATTTACAACTCATCTATTCTTCAAATTAGAGATGGGAGGCAGCCTTTCTCTTAATATAGATTATTACTTCAACGCTAAATTTATCTGAAAGCTTCTCAAATGCGAAGCCATTCATCATCTGAAGACCATTCAAATAACAGTGTTTCAGAGAAAGATACTAGTTGGAAATATGCATCAATAGAAAGTGGCTTCCAACTTAATTCAGGTCAATAGAATCCAGCCAGAAGCTTCGTCTAATGATGGATGGCGTTTAGATAGACCCCCTTTACAGTAAAATATGCGAAAATATATCCCAATTCCGGTTTCATGGCCATCGATCAATAGGCGCACTTCATCAATATCCGGTCATATCTCGAAGCCGCGGTGGGGGACTGATCACTGAAATGTGTTGCAATCGACTTGGGGGAATCGAGCAGCGAAATTTCAAGGGAAATAATTTTGCGTGAGTTTGAGTTTATGTATCAGCATGTTGTGACAGTTTCGGGTCCTGAAAGTAAATAGATTTTCGAAATAACCATGTTCATAAAATACGAAGGTGCCTACTAATCTACTTATATTAAAAACTGAGTATCTTTCAAACTATCTTTCTTTCTAACTATCTTTCTTTCTATCTTTCTAACTATCTTTCTTTCTATGGCACGCTTCTTTCTCCTGAACGCCAATGAACTGAAAGTCGAACCAGGTACCGATAGATAGATAATTTTTCAGGCTTCATTAGTTTCAATTTACATAATTATACGATTTTAATTAGCGAAGATATCAATTAATAAGTAGTCAAGTTTAAAGCGATTAAGCCTAATAAATGATTAAATATGAAATCCATTCTTGCAAACCGTCGTTGCTATGAAACAGTGATAACAATGATAATGAGAATTTTGAATGAAGGCTTAACTAAATCAAACACGAAACTCATAAGCCGGCCACTTACATAGTATTTTTATCGCTAGCTACTGGTAATATTTTGAAACATTCATTTGTTGAAGAGCCATCTACTTATATTAAAAACTGAGTATCTATGTCTGCTTTTGTCCTTTGAGCGAGCTGAACTTACTGAAACTTTCCTCACCATATTGAAGGCGCGAAGCATCTCAATAATTCGAATGATTTTTTTATATAGGAAAAAAGTAAAGGCGTGAAGCGCCTGTTAGCGAGCCGCCTTGGCGGGGAGTAGTTTCTTGAAATTTTCCTCACTACTTTCAGGGCACGAAGTGCGCGTGCAACGTCGGGCCACGTGCGTGGTATGTCTTGAAATCGAATGAACATTAAATTATATCAAATAATATAACTTCAGAATGAGGTAAAGGTTAGAGAAGGGGGACGTTATGCATCAACATGCCGCAGGAAGCTAATCTAGCTGCCCTGGCAGCTAGTAATTATAGTAAAGTTTGAATAGCTTATAGTGTAGTCTGACAAGTAAACGACTACTTTAGCAGCACAATTTCATTTTAGAAAATCATAATACAGCAGAACATCAAAAATCCGAAACGTCAAAATTCTAAGGAACGCCTATAAAGCATAACCCATGATTAACTGCTCGACAATTGCTAAGGAACAGATATATTTCGGTAAATAAATAATTGCAAAAAGTTATTAAACAATGAAACTAAGTAAATATATAATATGAACGTTCGTAGAGTCTTACATTTATCCTCCAAATAGAACGGGGATTTTACCACCTAAAACAAGTTCGATAATGAAAATTTATAGATACAAGGAACAAGGTCTTTCCAGATGAAGCGATGGGATATACATAATCCTCTCAAAAAGGAATACACAGAGCAGGTGTACTTTGTTTTAATTCAGTTCTGTTTGTGTGAAATCGGTCTATTTTCCTAAAGTATTTTTCTCCACCGTATTTTCTAAAATGGTACGATTTTACTCCAATTAGTGTATTAGCGACTTGATAGTTGAGACATAGCTCGATCACAACATTTTAGATAATAATCGCTTAGTTTTGGCATTTTTGAGGAAACATTAGACAACTCGCCGCATTTATGCTATTGAATATTGCCCCTAGGAAAGTCATACGATTATTTTTATTTTTGGCGACGAATAAGTTTTATTTTATCCCCAAAGTTAGGTTTTCTATCATAAACCTTTTTCTGTCATCAGTATTTCTTATGGATCTTCTTTCCTCTGACCAAATGGCGTGGCTTCCGTCACAGGCACTCTTTTCCAACTATTTCTAATACTGTTTTGCAACTCGATAGAAACGTTTTCGAACATAGCAGAACGTGGACTATTAATTAAATCAAACCAAACGTTTTGAAATTAGAAATTTTCAACAGCGGTTTGTTTACACTGTTACCTTTCAGCAATAAGCTCAAATTCTGCGCCACATTTGTGACAGAATTTCATGCGGAGATTGAAGAGTTCGAATTTATTTACTAAGGCGTAGAAAATTACTTATTTTGAAGTTCCCAAGAAACGGAAGAGAAGAAACACTTATTAACCCTACACTGCATCGCGTTGCCAATTGGATACATGAACTACTTTTCCTTATGACCAACAAAATGTAGTCATAAGGCAACTCAGGCATTAAAAACGAGCATTAGGTATCTTTAAAGCAATTATCACCATCCATTCTTAAAAATTACTTTTTAAAAATATTTTTCCATGTTTCTTATTACATTGAAATATATATATATATATTTTTTATCAAAGAAAAACAAAAAAACATGCAGTGTAGGGTTAAAAGAGACTAAATTTCATTAAAGTTCCAAAACAAGCATGTTAGCTTTTAAAATGTTTTGCAGCGATTTCTTTTATAAAACATTTTTACAGAAACTAAGATTTTTATGCTATCTGACTTCTAGCTTATTTAAAGAGCATTTGGGAGCCTTAACCCATTTACGCCACGCGATTTACGTCAAGAAGCTGAATTCGTTGATAGATGGCCGTTCGATATCTCGACTCCCCAACTAAAATATGCGAAAATATATCATGACCCGGCCCCTGCCTATCGATCAGGAGACCCGACGCACTTCATCAAACAACACGTCACCCCTTTCGGCGGCCCAGAGAGAACATGACATCTGGAATAAAAAAAGGAAACCTCTCTACAACCAGGGGCGAGGAATTCTTGGGAAATATAACTTAAACTCAACGCAGAGTGGCTGAGAAATATTCCGAAAATTGGTATGAAATGCTCTGGAATCAGAAATGGTTTGACATTAAAGCTGTTGCGCGAGTGGGGATTGAAGATGATACATGAAAAAAGAGACGCAAATTTTTTGTAGGCAACTATTTTTTTTTCTGGTCATATAAACTCTGCATTATTGGGAGCATTCTAGAAAATAAACCCGTTAAGATTTCAAAAGAAGGAAAATAAAGAAGAAGTATTGATTCTGTTTTTGAAGAAGTAAAAGTTTTCACAGTTCAGGATTGCAGTCAGATTTTGAAACATTGTTTCGTGTTTTTTTAAACGTTTTTTTTTTTTTTTTGAATTTCTATGCCATCTAGATAATCACTTCATGTTTCATAGAGCTATAATTTAGCACAATTTTCAGTCTATCTTTTCAAATTTTTATTTATACTACCATGCAAAATGAATTCTAATAAATCGCAATATTCATATTTTTACTATAATAAATAAAGTAACTATAAGAGATTACAAAAAAAAAAAAAAAAACCGCAGAAAGAAACGTACTCGGGTGTAACGTTAAAATAAAACGAGATACTGTTAAAATTGTACTATTGAAACCACTCCAGTGCTTTAAAGCAGATAAAATGAAAGTAAAATTTTCTGTCTTTTTCAGGTTTTTATGTAAACGACCATACATAACAATATTTTTGAAAAAAAAATTGAACCAACTTCGGAAGTTCACTCAGCAAATGCTCTAAAAAGTAAAAAATAATTTTTATTCTTTGAACACCATCGATACTACATTTAAACATAATTTTTGAAGTCGGCGCAGAAAAGCTAAATAGAATCATTCGAACTATAAATATAAATTTAAATGAATCCAGGTTCTTTATTCGCATTCGCATTCATTGAAAAATACATATTTATGTAATGGTACAAATACTCAGCTCTCAATTTTCAATGATTTCTCTGAAAATTTTGGCAAAATATAGTAAACATCATTTTACCTATAGTTTTTGCGCCGACTTCAAAACTTATGTTTAAATGTAGTATCGATGATGTTCAAAGAATAAAATTATTGTTTACTTAGAGCATTTGCTGAGTGAAGTTCCGAAGTCGGTTCAATTTTTTTTTTCAAAAATATTTTTATTTTATTCTTTTTAGTGTAAATGTACGTATGAAATAAGGTAATGTTTCCATTGCAAAACTTCACCTAATTTTCTTAAGTAAATCTATATACATAAAAGACTACTTTTGAAAACGTATGTCCGGGGTAATCTTCCAAACTACTGAACCGATTTTAACTATTTTTTCACCGTAGATATCTACAGTAACAGGGAGCAGGATAAGCTATAATTTATTTCTAAAAAGCTTAGTTTTAAAAAGTTATTATGGAAAACAGTTAATTTTATGTCATTTCCCCATTAAATTATTAAATTTTCAACCCATTGTTGCAAAAATTTGGTGCCATGCAGCAACAATATTGATTGTAATCATATTGAAAATTTTGAACCAAGGCTTCTCTGGAGTAAGTATGGAATTTATTGCCTTCTAAGGATTTTTATATTTATCTATGCCAATAATCGATACCGGGTTAAATAAAAAAGGAATTGATTTTGGCAACAGTTAGAGAACAGAAAATGTTTATAGTCAAAAAATTTTTAAGTTAGGTACATAAGATGTTTTCACCAATGTAGTCACAAGGATATAAACTAATGATGGGACATATTTTACGTGTAATGTTTGGAAATACTTGACTCCAGTGCGACTGATATTGTAAATATATATTTATTTTAATTTACAGGGGGCAGCAGAGAAACTTGCTGATTTTAATTGAATGCTAGAATGCTAATTAGCAAGGAATGGTCAGAAATTAGTGGGAAGAGTCTCATTTTAAAGAGAGGGTCCTGAAGTTTTGTTATCTTATAGTTTAGTTGTCGCCATGCGTTGGACAAAGGAGCAACTAGCGTTCGCCGCCGAATCTTACTTTTCAAATAATCTTTCGGTGGTCACCACTCAACGTGCCTTCCGAACTCGGTTCAAAATTCAGCCCGTTGCGTTGTTCTCATTAATGGCTGGGAATCGACTGTTTTGTGGGTGAAAACATTCAGGGAAAGTGGGAGTGTAGCAAAAAGAGGCCCAGGAGGTCAACGGATTTCCAGAACCTTTGAAAATGTCGAGAAAGTGAGGGTGTTTTCGTGCTCTCCCAGGCGTTCGGCGCGTAAACACGCTGCTGCTTTGGGGATATTTGATTGGACACTGAGACGAATTCTTCACAACGAATTCCAGTTTTCCTCCCTACAAACTTGCTGTGGTTCACCAGTTGAGTGATAACGTTTTCTTGAAAGGTGACGTACCGTGGCCGGCCCGCTCCCCTGATTTGACACGCTGTGACTATTTTTTATGGTGGTATCTCAAATCGATCGTTTACAACGACAAGCCTGAAGAATAACATCCGGCTTGCTAACATCAACATCCCAGTCGAAATGCTCGTAAGAGTGCAACAAAACTTCAAATCTAGGGTACATAAGTGCATCATTAACAGGGGCCGCCATTCTTCCCGATGTAGTTTTTAAACCTAACTACTATAAAAATTCAAAATGGGTACCATATCTTATAAAAAGTAGTAAACGGATACATGAAGTACTTTTCCCTTAGTTGACTTTTCAAGTCTGCAAGTTTCTCCGCCGCACCCTGTACCAAGCTTATAACATTTCCGATTTACCTAAACATTATTTGTAGCTCGCATTTGTATTTAAGGTGTGTAATACAGTTTTTTAGTTTGTCCAGACAGAAAAATTTGCCATTGTTTACAGAAGTGTACCCTTGTGTATATAGAATTGCACTTTAATGTTGAAAAATTCATGAACGAGTGTCACTAAAACACCATACCCGGCAGAAACCCGGGCAGGGCCGGGTACCCGGCTAGTGCTTCATAAACTAAACTATGTAAGAAAAAAAAAAGAAAGAAAGTATCAACGCGTCTAAAATTTTAAACGATTGACACTAAAAAATAATCCTTGTTATTCTCTGGTATTTATTTGTGTACTAGTTTAATTAAAGGCTAAATATTAACGGCTTTTCAACTAATTTATATTTCAAAACAACACTAGATTCTCGCAGTTAATAAAATTTCACGACATATTACATACGTACCCCGCTAATGAGTTTCATGTTTGCTTCAGTTATAAGCCTTCATTCAAAATTTTCATGATCATTATAATAACTGTTTCATATCAATCACGTTCTGTAATCAACAACGTTCTGTATCTGATTTTATATTTAATCATTTAGGACAAATCGCTTTAAATTTGAGCAAAAATTTTGAGATTTTCCTCACTTTCTTCAGAATTCCTTTATCAAACCGTATGTAAATTAAGATTAATAAAACCTGAAATATTACGAATCAATCAGTACCTGGTACGACTTTCAGTTCGTTGGAGTTCAGGAGAAAACAGCAGGACTTAGGCAGGGATTCAAGTGAAACAGGCAATAGCAAATTACAATCGCGACTGGAAATGAATTACATTAGAACGTTTCTTGATAAAAACATCGTGACGTCAGCGTGACGTTTGCCTATGAAAAGCGAGCTAGATAAAACGTCACAGCCTACTTGGCGAATAAGAGGAGATCGCTGAGTGCTTGTGAGCTCTTATTGGCTCCACCCGTAGTGACGTCATGCCAATTTAAGTTGATGATAATGTAATTCACTTCCAGTAGCGATTGCAACTCGAAGCGATCGCAGTGCTGTTTCACTTGAATCCCTGCCATAGAAAGATACTCGGCATAAAAGTTTCAAAAAGACCAAAGAAAGGAATTTCATTATGCAATCCAGAGAAGCCTGGCGTTCAAAATGGTCATTATTACGATTACTGTGATCCCAATTTCTTTTTCGAAAGATTTCTGCAGGTTCCCAATATCGAACCCAGACCACGAGAGGATGGAACCAATCGGAAAGAAAGACCTTTCTAACAAAAAAAGAATTTTTGAAATCGGTCCAGGCGTCTTCGAGTAATCTTGTAACATACCAAAAAAAAATTTCTCCGACGAATTGTATAACCTCCTCCTTTGTTGAAGTCGGTTAAAAATAAATACTGATAAATCGCAATAATCGCTGATAAATACATGTCTTTAAGTTTAACATGATAAATAAAGCAATTATAACATTTTTTTAATCTACGCAGAAAGAAACACTCAATTATAATATTGAAAAATAAGAGATACCGTCAAAGCTATGCTATTACAAAATAAACTCCTTACTTTAAAGCATATAAAATAAAGTTAAAATGTCTGCATTAATTCATTTAAATGTGCTTAGTGTAAGAAATTCTTGAATTAGAAATGATTTAAAGAATAATCATTCATAATTACCATACATAAGCATTTAAAGCTAAATATTACTCCAAAAATATAATGACAATATAATAAGTACAAAGAATATACAAATTAAAATGAATTGAATAAATAAATAAATAAATAAATAAATACAATTTTCACATTTTACATGAAAGAAAAAAAAATAATGTTTATTACCAAGGACTCAATTTTTTACCGAAATAATTTATCTTTCATTGAATTTATTAGTGATATAATAGCAATGGATCATGTAACTCATTAGCCAATAATCGCTAATTCAAAAAAACGAACTAACGGACTAAAATGCTAAATTGAAATCTATCTTGAATACTTAAAAAAAGGTTTCAGTAATAGAGAGAATTACCTTTAAAAGAATTAATTGAGAAATGCATTTAGTGGGGATTTTGAATTCCAATCGAGCAGTAAAAATTCAGAAAACTTTAAAGTTATACATAAATTATAAAAATTCATAACACAAAATGAGATTATCTGTTCTACATTTTTCCAAAAATTACTAATAATATTAACTATTAATCTACACAACTATTCATGTGCTGTCACTACATGTACTAGCGCTCGAAATACTTAGAATAGAAAATATTTTATCGTTAGAATTCTCAGAATTTTACGAATAAAGTATTGCTATCGAATTCATTTTAGAAGATTAAAGTCAAATGAAGTGATGGAGACTAAGCATGCGTTGACGACTCTACACTGTAAGTACACGTTTATAAATTATGCATGCGGCAAAATTTTAAATGTTAAACCAAGATATTTGGAGTTTCTAAAAGTAAAGAATGAAGATTGATTGGAATAGAATTCTTTAGTTTTATAGAATATGGCACTAATATTTAACATAACGGAAAATTTTAATAGAAATGTTAAAAAGAGAAAAACTGTCGAATAATAATTATACTAATTCATGATTTCAACGATAATTTAAAATAATATCATAAAAGAATTTTGAATATTACTCACAATATCTTAAACAGATCGTAAATATTTAATAATTCAGTAAAATCCGTATTTAATATATTTAATAATACATTAAAATTCGTAAAATAAAATTTTGAGGGAATTTTTAAGATAAAAAAAGCTGTTTACAATTTCAAAATCGTAGGTCATTTTCACTGTAACAACGTACTTATAATTTAAAATCATAGATCAAATTGGTTGTGCGTGTACAATACAGAATCATAATAAAAAAGAAAATTAATTTGGTTAAAAAAAGCTTGAAAGGTTCTTATTTCTAATATATGCATTTACTTCAAAGAAATTCGTGCAACCGTCTTTGAACAAATCAAATACCGAGAAACTACTGAATTATTGAAAGTAACTAATAATTGATCAACAGTGATTGCTTATCACACAGAATAACGAACACGACTACGAAAGCATGACTGCTGTTCAATTTTTTTTATACTGCCAATAAGTAAATAAAATCTTGTAAAAAATATACAAATTTCTACTTTAACTTATGGAGCATTTCACAGTATTTGTGACATAAAGGTGTCAGTAACAAAACTTTTTAAAAGTTAAAAATTTTTATATATATGGAAAAAGTACATTCTAACGTATATGAATATCATATTGTTTTCATAGTTTACTTTATATTATGTTTGTAATTGCACTCAGAACATTGAAAATGCAATTTTCACTGTTACAAACTCTACATTGAATTTTTCTTTAAATTTGGCTTAAACCGATTTTTAAGCCAAAACTGGTACTTGAGACAGATAAAGTAAAGGCTCACCTCTAATATAGCTAACAATTTTAATCAAAAAGTGCGTTCTATAAAAAATTATGGATTGTGAAAATGATGACTGTAGAGTTTGTAACAATAATTGGAATAAAAGTTTAGTTTTTAAAGAAAAATGCAATGTAGAGTCCGTAACAGTGAAAATTGCATTTTCAATGTTCTGAGTGCAATTACAAACATAATATAAACTGAACCATGAAAAAACAATATGATATTCATATACTTTAGAATGCACTTTTTCAATATATATAAAAATTTTAAAACTTTTAAAAAGTTTTGCTATGGACACCCCTATGTCACAAATACCGTGAAATGCCCCTTATGCAAATGGCTAGTATTATACTAAAATAAACAAGCTGCTACTGACATGTAAATCTTGAATCTTTACCAAGTTAACATAATCCACAATTTCTATTTCACAATCAAAATGATTACTTATAGATCTCACTATGACGTCAGTCTGTTGTGAGAAGTAAACTATTGTCAAAAGACAATTTCAATGCCTTAGACCAGCCACATGGCCCTTTTGTTTAATGAAAAGAAAAAAAAAATCACACAATCTTTAATTTTTTCATGTCAAAGTTCGTCAGGAATTTAGCCTTGTTCTGTTTTTTTTTTTTTTTTTTAAATTCTATCAAGGATTTCAAACATTTTAAAAATTAACTGTGTTTCAAACTTATAACACAAGAAAATACGCTTACTCCCACCACGACATTTCCCCCTTAAAGTCATCCAAGAAAATGTGATAGCTCAAAACAATTTGCAAAATTTCCATCTTCTAACCCATCTAAGTTCCAAGAAAATGCCTAAATTTAGTCTTGGGTAATTTTTAAATGATATCACACATTTATAAATTAAAGTTATAACTTTATTCAAAACAAGTTTACTGTCATATCTTTTTTTGATCAAGTGAGCAAAAGAGCTCACACCATAATCACGTAATAAACTGCTGCAAAAAAGTACAAAGGCTCACTTAATCCTGGAACTGGAAACAATATTTAATCGGAGAATGAATAAGAAATCTCAAGAGCTAAACTGAAACGAATGCAAAATTACAATATTGAGAAATACAGAGTAATATCTCAGTTGCAGTTCTTGATTGACAAATTCAAATTCATGTTTTTAAATTTTTTTTGACAAATGTTCTCTTCTTTTTTTTACCTCGAAAGAGTAGTTAAAAGGGATGGGAATCGTAGCAAACTAGAATGAAACATTTTAAAGTAAAAGCAAGCAATATTATGTTGCTACTTGATTCCAGTAGAAAACTCCATAAGAGTGTATAAGGTTTGAAAACTGTCCCAAGTAAGAAGCTAAATAACAACAGATAACGAATCACATCAACGTCTTCAACAACGAGCGTCTGGAAAAATATGTTAGCCATTAAAATAATGGCGTCGTATTTTTAAATAATTGCAACATCGCAACAGTGCTTAGCCTCGTCCATAAATTATGCTCCTTACTTAATCATCGAGAAATAAATGTGCGGCCGATATCTTCTCGCTTACAAGTGAATGATTTTAGCAAAATCTATCTTCCTCTAAAACACTGGTCTAATGTTTAGTTACCCAAGGGTGCCCACATGTGGGGGGGGGGGTGGCATTACGTGCCATTGAAATGTTTAAAGGGGTGCTTTAAAGGTATTTTTTTGTTTTCTGGAGGGGGCTTCGTTCTCGGGGAAGGGGTGTCTCCCTCCCTAATATGAGAGAAGGGGGAGTGCGCTATTACTTTTGGAGATGAAAGGCAGAAAGGCACAACTGAGTGAAACGAGGGCCAATCAAACTTTAGTATAGGTAGGAATGTGAGTGCCATACAAACCAACAAATGATATATTTTGTTGAAATGTAGATGACAAGTTTAGTACACGAGTTTAATATCACTTGATTTTACAGACGAAATATCTATACATTGCAAAGATTGGTAAGGATTGTCTGATACAAGTACATCAATGATCATGGTTCAGTTTATGGATCGCCATTATAGAGGAAATGAAGATTATTATTTGCTTCAGACGTAAGCTTTAAGTTTTTAAGTAATACTATTTAAGGCAGTGAGTAATCGTCTTAAACAAGGGCCAAGGCAGGAACATGTAATACACCGCCGTGGATCGAAATAGCCGAGTTGGCGGTGTATTGCAATACTATTTAAGGTTTTTTCCACGACGGATTTAATTACGTAAGGAGAAAAAAATAACTTCATTATTATTAGATTATTTCTGCGGCTTGGTTCTAAAAGGGCCAATGTCAGTTTTTTCACATTCTGTGTTATTTACAATAAAAGTTTCCAATTTAGTAAAACTCTAATTCTACAAAGGCCAATGTCTATATAATATATAATAATATATATATTATATATTATATAAATTATTATATATATTATATATTTATGTTATATATAATATATAATATAATGGGTCATTCCATGTCAAGTGTACGAGTCGTCCCCACTCGACCCCCTCCGATTTTGATGAAAATTTTTTTGGATGTACATATAAGACTTGCATAAAACCATACCAAATTATAGCTCTATAAGCCTTATGGTTTAGCCAATAAAAATTATGGAAAAAAAGGCCTCTTTTTCGTGTCTTGAAAAAAATGACCAAATCGTCAAGTTTGTGCTTTTATTGCTCGCGACCTAAGACGATTATCAGGCTCAAATTTGGTGATTCTGATCACTGTTTAGGGTAGAATAGCCTACTTGTGTAACAAAAGTTCCATACACTGTAGATTTTTTGCAATTTGCTGCCAAAGTTGGTAAAAAATCGTATTTTGGTAAATTTTGAACATACGTTATCAGCTTGTATTTGCTGAGAGAATGACTTTCTGAAGCTAATTCTTTCCTCGTTTATAGCCTGATAGTTTGTCCGAAAGGTGTGCAAGTGGCATCTCGATAGCTCAAATAATTGCTGAATTATGCGAGTTGAAATTCCAGTTAAATTTCTTTTTTCTCAATTTTGTCTCAATTTCAAAGGGCAATATCTCAAAAGGGTCATCTTGGATTTTAATTTTCTTTACATCATTGGAAAAAACACACTTTTTTAAACTAAAAAACGTTATTTTTATTTTTGAGACAAACCAGTTTCAAGGGTCTTTGCAGGTCAAAAATGTGTACGTCATTCAACGTGAAATCAAAGAAAAAAAGACATAGACCTCAAAAGTTGATGTCAATTTGTTCTATTAAAATTTACAGGAGCTATTGTACTTATGTTCTGATAGAAAAAACTTTTTTAGATGTTTTTGAACTTGTTTTTGTGTGTGCATCCGTAAAACTCAAGAAATGGCAAAAAATAAAGTTTCGTTTTTAACAAAAATAATTATCTTCTTATCGCTGCTATAAGAGCTTGAGTCTTTTCCTATGTGTTATTTTTAAGCTCTTGAAACAGAATTTCGGATGATATGTCACTTGGCAAGGTTGTAGGTCATTAATGTTTCAAGGTCATAAAAAGCATTTTCCCATTTTTCATCAATTTTGTTTATGTGCAAATTGCAATCATAGGATGAATATCTAAATACATCCTCGGCAGTATAATGAATGGATTTTCAATTAATACTTACCATATTTTCAATTACTATTGTTATCATTTATTTACACGGTGGAAATAATTGCAATATTCAACTCTATCGAAAACTTTCGTTATCGCATTTTAGAAAAATGGCTCTGCAGTCCTATTATACATATTTTTTATCACGTATACACCATATTAACTGTTTTATTTATTATTTATCTCATTTATTAATTATTTTTATTTATTATTGTTATGTTTATTTATTTATTTATTTATTTTTTTTTTTTTGAAAAAGGAAACGATGTTTTTTATGAATTTAAAATATTAATGACACCTTGCCAAGTGACATATCATCCGAAATTCTGTTTCAAGAGCTTAAAAATAACACATAGGAAAAGACTCAAGCTCTTATAGCAGCGATAAGAAGAGAATTATTTTTGTTAAAAACGAAACTTTATTTTTTGCCATTAATTGAGTTTTTACGGATGCGCACACAAAAACTATAGTTCAAAAACATCTAAAAAAGGTTTTTTCTATCAGAACATAAGTACAATAGCTCCTGTAAATTTTAATAGAACAAATTGACATCAACTTTTGAGGTCTATGTCTTTTTTTCTTTGATTTCACGCTGAATGACGTACACATTTTTAACCTGCAATAACCCTTGAAACTGGTTTATCTCAAAAATAAAAATAACGTTTTTTAGTTAAGAAAAGTGCGTTCTTTCCAATGATGTAAAGAAAATTAAAATCCAAGATGACCCTTTTGAGATATTGCCCTTTGAAATTGAGACAAAATTGAGAAAAAAGAAATTTAACTGGAATTTCAACTCGCATAATTCAGCAATTATTTGAGCTATCGAGATGCCACTTGCACACCTTTCGGACGAACTATCAGGCTATAAACGAGGAAAGAATTAGCTTCAGAAAGTCATTCTCTCAGCAGATACAAGCTGATAACGTAGGATCAAAATTTACCAAAATACGGTTTTTTACCAACTTTGGCAGCAAATTGCAAAAAATCTACAGTGTATGAAGCTTTTGTTACACAAGTAGGCTATTCTACCCTAAACAGTGATCAGAATCACCAAATTTGAGCCTGATAATCGTCTTAGGTCGCGAGCAATAAAAGCACAAACTTGACGATTTGGTCATTTTTTTCAAGACACGAAAAAGAGGCCTTTTTTCCATAATTTTTATTGGCTAAACCATAAGGCTTATAGAGCTATAATTTGGTATGGTTTCATGCAAGTCTTATATGTATATCCAAAAAAATTTTCATCAAAATCGGAGGGGGTCGAGTGGGGATTCTTTCGAAATTTGGGACACTTGACATGGAATGACCCTAATATAAAAAAAAATTTCATATGATAAAATAATGTTTCTTTACACTAACAATAAACAAATACCAAAAAATAATAATGGGAATCTTAATATAAGAAAGTTATAGCATTCTAAAAAATCTCAAACATCTTTCATCGCCTTTTTCTCGAAACTAACATTTTTGACTTAGGCCCTTTTAGAACCAAGCAACAGATTTATATATTTATGTTTTTACTTATTTATTTATGTAACATTATTTGCTAAACAAATATTAATAAATGTTATACTTAAAAAAATGTTAAAATTTGGCATTTATTTATTAACATTTTATTTCTTTTTCACCTATACATTCAAAATTGTTTGTCCAAATGTGAAATATTTCTCCAGTAAGAAGATAAAAGTTCAACAAAATGAATGAAGGTGCCACATGCGGCACGAGAGTCACGGTTTGGCCCACTGTTCTAAAACCTTCTTTTGTGTTTGAATTTTTCATCTTATTTCGAGTTATTTTTCCGATTTCTTTAAAATAGTTCAATATGTATCCTGTATATTTCTAGTAATGAGTCAGCATGATATTACAAGCTATACGGTCTCTTGCAGATAAAGAAGGAAAAAAATCTGGGTAGAAACTGGGCAATGAAATCTCATTCATAACTTAAGTGACATCATAGCACGATGTTAAGACGATTATTGCAGAACACATTAGTGGAGTCGTGCGTGGTTTAAATTAAGAAATGTTATGATTATTGAAGTTCGTCTAAAAATTCGGAAATCTTGTCTGATTAAAAATTTAGAAGCAACGAAATGCTGAAAATGCTTAGAAATAGGAAGTAGATGAATAACAATAGGACACCTAAATTCTAAAAGAGAAAGGACAAGGACAGAAGAGAGAGAGAGTATATCCATGCCCGAACACGGATTCGAGCATGGTCGGCTGACCTTCCCCTTGTAATGCCAATGCTCTGTTTTAGTAAAAAGTCCAAAACCAGGTACAAAAAGAATACAGTTTTGATTAACTAATAGCACGATCTTTTACCTCCATGGAATCTGAACAAGATCCATCATTACTTCATCGAATCGGCGTATCTCTTTCCAACTCATCCATTAATGAACACATTTAAACGCACGAATGAGCCATTTCCACCACTAAAACACACCACGCATATATACATCCCCCTCCCCCTCCCATTCTTTCTTTGTTTTCTTACACATCTACAACAGTAATTCAGAGAGCTCGCGGTGATTTACAAAGCAAGAGTTCCCCATCTATGAATCATTACGGTCCGGGGAAGTTAGCAGAGCATTGTCACTTTCGACCATTACAAGGCATTTCTATGCGCACCGGGTCATCCCAGGGATGTAGATAGCTTTTTGTCTCGCTTGGTCGATTACTTGGGGTGGACCGGTAAATTCATCACTATCAATAGGAGGGCACAAAAGCTAACTGCGGAATTCGACACAGACATTGACTCGAACGCGCCCCCTGACGACCTGGTTTACTGCCATTCGGTAGCTAAAGCAGTGGAGAATAAATCAGGGAGTGGAAATATCAGCTGTTATCGTTTCGACGTGGGATGAAAACGCATAAGGAAATTTGTTACACTTTGCCAAGTTTAATGGAAATTGTTTACGTATTTTGTAGCCGTGAAAATACCGAAAATGTCGTTCAGTGGGCAGTGGCGTAACAACCGGCGAGAGGGGGAGGGGGATAAATGCCTCCAAAGGCGGATCCAACTTCTAGTTCAGGAGGGGGTCATTTCGAAAAGGGAGGGGTCAAAGTGCAATTTTTATGCAAAAACTATTTGGCAATTTTTTTCGAAATTCAAGTCTCAAAAATGCAGTTCTGCGTCATATTTGACCGTTAAAGGGAGGGTTCATGATCACCGTAACCCACTCTCTGGATCCGCTCCTGATAGGTGGTCATGCCTCTCCTGAAGCAATAAAATTCAACCTAACTATATAGGGGGTTAGTGGCAGATTTACAGGTTTGGGGGCTCCGTTGTAATGGGTTTTTGGGGGGCCCTTTGGTCCATCACAGAATTGTACCAAAGATGAACCATATGTATTTTTGATCCCCTTGGGGGGTGCATATAGTCATGGGTGCCCCTCGTAGTTGTGGCACTTGCGACACGGTAAATCCGCGATTGCTTAGAGTACAAAACCGATTTGCATTTTTTGCGGGACTAAGACTAATGAGAAAAAACGCAATTGGCGGGAAAATGCTACAACGGTGTCCACCAAATATTAATTCAATACTACAAAATATTTTGATTGAAAGTAGAGCTTCACACAGTAAAAGAGGTTGTAAAAGTGTCCGCCAAATTTTAGTTCAATGCTACAAAACATTTTGAATGGAGGCAGATTCACATTGTAAAAAAATAGTTTACAACATATGCAATATAAAAATTAAGTTCATGCTCAATATGATATAAAAGAACTTACAAAAGTCTGTCCATACTTCTTGAGGTGTAGCGGTTACAAGTGACGAGAAAAAAACGTTTGATTGCTTCATCCCCATTGAGACACTGGCATCAAAATTGAGTCATCACCTGAACACTTTAGGGTTTACACATTAACTTATTTTTTGTTTGATTCTACCCGTTACTTTCTAACAGATAGAAGTAAAAAAAAAAAAAAAAAGGTTGCGCACAAATAGAGAGACAGACAGACATTTTTCTGAAAATGTCAAAATGGGTTCAGCACACCTCTAAACATGGAAAATTTGGCGAAATTCGAAAATTTTCAGGAACCCAATACTTTCTTCTGTGTAGATAATAACAACATAAACATTCAGTAAAACAACATTTAATTAAATTCAAACTTTGATTCCTAATTTAATTAAAACACAAAGACTCCCAATGCTTTAGAAGTTATCACAATAAAATTGCACCATAAAACGCGCAAAATTTAATGCAAAAGGACTTAAATAAATCCAGGTTAAACTAGACACTGTGTTAAAACACAATCATGGTCGCTCTTGCGTGCAACACAGTACTCAAAGAGCAGCAAACAGTTTGATGATCAAAAATAACCGTTTAATAGTCCTGTAGTTACCACTCGATGAAGAAGAAGGTGTTCATTGAAAAAGGTGCTAATTCTAATTCCGTAATAGATGTAGGCATTTTTCACTGTAATTTGTGGCTCATTGTAGTGTTTCACCTGTTATAACAGTAGACAAATGGTAATCAACATTGCCTCAAGAAAAAAAAACTATACTTTTTTTTTTTTAGTAAAAAAAATTGAAGAGGAATAACGCCATAAAAGTGCCTTGGCAAACAAAAAAGGATAAGAAAACGTTGTTGAGCGTGGTAAGTTTCTCATATGACAGCCTAAATATATTAACCTCATCCATTGTCAAGCTGCAGTTGTCTCAATGATGAATGAATTGCTCTGGCGAATTCTATTCCACATGTTTTAGTGGTGATAGTTGATTATAGCAAATGTATCACATAGAGTCATGGAGAAATGGACTAGTAATAACTTTACCGAAAATGCAGAATATAACACGGTATCAAATAATTACTAGTGCGCAGATAAGAGTCAGCTTTTCACCAAATACGAACTCAAAGGAAAAATCATTGAATGACCACTTTGTAGAAAAAAAGGGTAAATTTTTATTCCTTTTTAAGCAACGTCACAGAAAAAAGTAATAATAATAAACTGCAAAAAAGGAACTGTTATTTTTACAGTATAATAATGGTAGCCGAGGTTTCAATTTAAAATTGTAAAATGCACAGTAATAAACTGTAAAACTACCTATTTTACAGCTTCTTACCGTAAAGTTAGAAATGTTACAGTTTATTGCCGTAAAATTTAGCTGTATTATATTGTAAAAACAACAGTATAATACTGACAGCAGAAGTTCCAGTTTATAGCTGTAAAATGCACTGTAATAAACTGTAAAATTAGTAATTTTACAGTTTAGTTCTGTAAAAGTGTTCATTTTTTACAGTGTAGAATGGCTGCTTTTACGTTGCCCGCTTCGTACGTTATTTTCCTCTTGTTACCTGAAAAAAGCCATACTGATAACGCTAAACGATTCCGGATTTTGTGCTTTTCTTTTTAAAAAAGTCCGCTTAATACGTTTTTCTACTAACAGATCAAAGCTGTTGTTCATTCACAAGACTCATGTTTTTTTTTTTTTTTTTTTTTTTACTAGCATTACCTGTCACATCCCGAATTCTCTCAATATCGAATGTAATACCCATTCGATCACAGTAATGAAACGACGAAGACGAAGAAATAATGGATAATGTCCAAACAGATGATCAAACAATTCAAAACATAAAACTTTTTTTTTTGTAACTTTTTTTTTTTTTTTACAAGTGCCAACCAAGAAGCAAATTATGCAGTTTGTTACCATAAAACGTGTTATAACTGTATCTAATAACAAACATGAAGTAAAGATTGCGCATTTTCTCCGTCAGTTCATTGGATAAGTGTCAATTTCTAAACAATATGCTTAGATTATCAACGCCTCCCCCGATTTTACGTTTTCCCGCTTGGTACGTTTTTTATCCCTGGTCCGACGGAAAATGAAAAACGGGACTCCAAACAAATACGCGCCAGAACATTGCCCTATATTCAATTACTAATTTGAAAATTGACATTCTTTAAGGGGCTGTCCATAAATAAATCAAGTTTTTACCTCAATGTTTTTGACTCCCTCCCTCCATTTCTTTTTTACAAAATGCCACACTTCATCTTACACCTTGCCACATGTGAAGCCATTTTTCATAAACATTCTTCTAAAAATGCGTGATGTTACACTTCTTACAACCCTTTCGAACCCATGTCGCAAACTGTCGCAATTTCATGAACCTCCCTCCCTGTTCAAAGAGTGACATCATTTGTGGATAACCCCTAAAACATTAAGAAAGCATTACCGTAAGTCTAACAAGAATTCGTTGGTGGACGCATTTAGTTTCCAAATGACATTAGTTCAGTTTTTGCTAAATGGTCATACTGTTTTCCCAGCTGGAAATTTTTCATACAGGCTGTATGACGCAGTTAATTGGTTTTTATGTGCCTGACGTCATTGATTCTTATTACTTTTATTTTTCCCACGAGGAAGTTATTTTACGCTTCAAAATGCGTTGCATGACGTTAATTAAACGTTATTAAATATACATAAAACTTTGATGCGAGAAAAAATACGATGTTGACGAAATTGTTTCTTTGGAAATGATGCAACATCATCACACTTACTGAGGGTTAATAAGAGCAAGATGTGGAAAACAATAAAACATTACTTAAAATGGACATGGCAATAAAAATTGCAGACACGTGTTCTGTAATGGCAAGAAATTACTAAGTTAATGCATATCTGTGGCTTGGTTCTAAAAGGGCCTAAGTCAAAAATGTTAGTTTTGAGAAAAAGGCGATGAAAGATATTTGAGATTTTTTAGAATGCCCTATAACTTTCTTATATTAAGATTCCCATTATTATTTTTTGGTATTTGCTTATTGTTAGTGTAAAGAAACATTATTTTATCATATGAAATTTTTTATAAATTATATAAATTATATATTATGTATATAAATACATAATATATATAATAATTTATATAATATATAATATATATATTATTATATATAATATAGACATTGGCCTTTGCAGAATTAGAGTTTTACTAAATTGGAAACTTTTAAGGTAAATAACACAGAATGTGAAAAAAATTGACATTGGCCCTTTTAGTACCAAGCCACACATATTTAGATGAACGAATGAGTAAAAAGACTAACCGGCTATTGACGAAAAATATCAACAAAAGCGTTGAAGCGCATTTACTTTACAAAATAATCTAATACCTAAATTAAACAGCATTCACTTTAAAATAATTTAATATAACATTTTTTACACTTTAAAATAAAAACATTTTTTTTTAAATACAGCAGCTATATAGTTAACTAAACAAATGCATTGTTCCCTGGTTCATTAAAAAAAACTTTTTAAAAGAAATTTAGAAAGGCTTTCTTAAAATTGTTTTTAATTCACAATGGGACATCAGAAGTTATGGAGATACATTACATTTTGAATGATATTTGTAATTATTCATTCTTTTTTCATTATCGCATTCTTTTTTTTCTGTAGTGTCGTTTTTAAGTATACATAATTGGTTTCTAACAGAAAAAGCCGACTTTTTTAGATTCAAAAAAATACATCTTTGCCATGAAATTCGAGGAAAAAAATAAACAAAAATAAATAAAAATCTACTCCCTTCTAAACGAAATGAAATAGAAATGAACTACTGAGATATCGAAACATTAAACTCATAGGATAAAAAAAAACTCCAACTCTATTCCTCTATCATCTATTCACATATTTTTGCGGTGCTCACTTATTTTTGCCGTTGAACAAACGTGGTTTGAGCAAATTTTCTTATATTGCAACAATTATGAAACATTGAATTTCAATTTTCCGTAACTTTATATTTCCTTTTTAAATTGGTTTTTTAAATTTTCAACAAAACGTATTAAAACTAAATGCTACTTGGCTTTATCAGTGATGCAGATTTATTTTTACATTTTTGAAGTCAAATCACTATATAATAAATGATGAATTTAAAAGTATTATTCATAAATCTAAAAAAGAAAAACCCTAATGTCTTGGGTATTGTCAAAAACAAACATTTAACTCCTGAAAGAAAAAAACCGACACTTTTTATTTGAAAATAATATATTTTTGCGATGAAATCCGAGAAAAAAAATAGACATAAATAAAAAAAAAAACCTATTCCATTCCAAACAAAATGGAGTTGAAATTAACTACTGAGATATCGAATTATAAAACTCAATAAGAAAGAAAAAAAAATCCCCAACTCTATTCCTCCATCATCTATTCACATATTTTTGCCGTTGCTCTATCATCACGAACGTGGTTTGATCAAATTTTCTTATTTTGTACACTGTTAAAAGTGATTTGCTTGAAAATGAGACAATTTGGTGACTTATTTTTTCCAAGTTAATTGGTCTTGAATTCAAGTCTCCGAAAAATTCGAGTTTAAGACAGTCCTGTTACTCAAAATGTTCCACAAATACGGGAAGGGAAATATTACTTTGTTTGAATTGAAATCTAATAAATTCGTAGAAAAAGTTAAAGTTTATCATCATAAAACGATTTTCTGTCTCTTTCATTTCATTTCATTTCATTTGAAGCTTACTCAGCTTCAACAGTTTGTGGAGGTCTGCGTGCTATGCGCCTTGCCTCCGTGTTCGTTGTAGTTATCAGTGAAAAGACATTTATCCACGAAATTAAAATACTTTGAATAGTGCAATAGTTAATAAATATTCCAAATAGATTTTTTAGATTTCGATAAACAAGAAATTTGAGTATTGATGAATAATCATCGGCATGAGGTTTATGTCAAAAGGATGGAACTTCAAAATGGGATGCAAAAACATGAGGAATATTATCATAAAAAAGGAAGGCGTTGTGACGTGTTTGCATGGCGTCATCAATAAAAAAGGAATATAAAAACCAGAACTAAAGAGCGAAAAGGCAGGCCGAAAAAGTTACGGCTGCAGGAACATAGAGTAAAGTACGGAGCAATATTCAG
>JAXGGA010012230.1:0-39468 GCA_038373865.1 Uloborus plumipes | reverse complement strand
CAAATTACAAGGAGACGGAAGATTCGTTTTCTTCTCGGAAGAATGAAGACATTCCCCTCTAACAGCTGAGCAGGGAAGTTCCGACCCGGCGGGAGAAAAGAAAAACAGCTTTCCTCCCCTCAGAATGAGAGCGCAGTGTTCTGGGTCTTTCGATCCCACTTCTGACACCAGTTATAGCTGTAACGTTTTGGCTACTCTGTTTGTTAGTTGATTGAAACAGAGGATGCAAGTAAAATACTAGCATATTTATTTTTACAGTATTTACAGCTATGTTACATAATTTGTATAAGTAGATATTTTGAACACTGCGAGACAAGCATGACCATCTTGTCCGGTCTCCGAGAGTCTTCTCTCCTCATCTCGAATCCCGGTCTCTTCGGGGGGTCCTAGACCGTCTGTGTTTATCCGAGAATCAGAAAGTTATTACCGTTCTCTTGTCAGAGAGGTTTACATTCCTTCGAATTTATGCTCCGAAAAGTGTCATTGCATGTCGCTTCACACCAAACAGGAATTCTCGCTGGGCGCAACAAATGTCAACCATTTGCCATTATACCATGATCACAAAAAACACATGGCTGGATTTCTAGGAACACGAGCACTTGTTGACTATTTTGCTCGCATTTCTGAGAGTCCCTCGCCTTTGATGTTAAAAGATACACAACAGCGTGTTTACGTCTGAAGGTTTCCCTGCGTGAGGTCCAAGTTTTTGGTAGCCTAAGGAATTTCTATATCGCACAGGCGATGATAACACACAACAGACATGTGAAAATGGCGCGCCAGTACAGAATGCATAATATGCTCAGATCCATAAGGCTAAAAATAAATGAATAAACTAAATTAAAAAACTTAACTTCTGGAGAATGAAATGGAAGATGGCATTGAAAAGAGATGCTTAAAGCTTTGCCTTTTAACATTTCGAATATTTGACTTTGTATTTCAAACAATTACAGAACATTTAAATAAATTCAGTATAACGTCAGTATAAATTCAGTACAACGTCAGTATAAATTCAGTACAACGTCAGTATACATTCAGTACATCATTGCCGATTAATCGGTTGACCGCCGATGACGAGCAAGACTTGCTTGTGAATAGCGAATGCTTTCGTTTCAACTTCGCGAAAGATTTCATCTGAAAGATATAGGGTTGGTGAGGGAGATGGCCGCCTTTTTTCATCTCCAAGTACAAAACGATGAGAAATACTTGTATGATACTTTTGTGCAAAAATAAATAAATAAATAAAACAACTTTAAAATCTTACATGAGCAGGCACACTAGAGACACATGTTTCGGCGTTACAAGGAACGCCTTTATCAATGCAAAATTTTGAGATGCTGATGTCTATTCCTCCAATGTTGTTTCATTTGCTTTTACAAAACGATAAGATGTATCTTTTAACAGTATTCAATTTTTAGATTTTTTGGAATTTATAGTCCTAAGTACATTAGTTAATAATAGTACATTTTAAATATAACTTAGTTCATAAATGTTGCCTCTTGAAGTAGGTGGAGACGATTTCATTAAAATTCTTTTTTTTTTTCTTTTTCCATTTAGTCGCCATGTGGCCTTTGATGAATGCATTTCACCCTTTACTCGTTACGTAATGTGATATCTGATTAACCTATAATGACAAAAACCAAATTTCAGTCGCTAATAATTGTGAGACTAACAATGCGTCAGAGAGCATATCTGTACGCAATTTATTTTGGCTACGACTTTCTTGGAGCAGTGTAGGCGTTTCTGCGCAATGGAACGTATATATTTACACTTAACAACGGTACTGCAAAAGAGCATCGTTTTCTCCGCAATACCTCTGATCAAATAGTAAAACTTAATTTACAGGGACCAAAACCAACTCAATAAGGTTGAAATCGCATGGTACGATCAAAATTTTTTAAAAGATTCTGTCACATATATAAGTTTAATTACTATTTAAAGCCATCATTTTTTTTCTATGATAATTTAGCTATCAAGCTAAATTAAAATTTATCCTTAAAGAAAGAAAAAACAGAGAACTATGTCACTTAGTAAATTATTTTTTTTTACAATAAAACTTAATACACATGAAAACTTCGATTTTTATTGCATTTTAAAAATCAAATACGTGTTTTTTTTTTTTTTTCATTAATTGTAAGTTTTATTTCAAGATTCATAAGTCTAGAACTTTAAAAATTGATTTTGCCATAAAAATAGCTTCACCAGGATCGCCTTTCGAGTAAATTTTAATTTTGAGGTTCTTCTGAAGTCTTCACTGGGATAAGTTATTTATTCTTACGGTTTAAATGCATTTCGTAAGCTATTTATGTTTAATTTATTCTCGTACATGTTCAGCTTTAGATTTCTAATGACATTTAACGGTACTTATATATCATTTCCCTTTACGGTCAATTGAAATCATCTCGTCTGTAATTACATTCTTCCTGAAGGCATCTGTGCAATTATTGCCCCCTAAGAATCCAATCTTTTGCTTACATTACATAGCATTTTTTTCGGAATATTTAATGCTAATGAGATCGATTGACGTATTGTAAGTTGGTAATTAGATTGATTGTCGTGCTGTAAGTTGGTAATTCGTAAACGACGGAATAGTTTTTGAAATTTCGCATTTTGTCATTGTGCTTCCAATTTTTATGATTAAATGAATTTGGTTGCGAGCAGAAGTACATGCGTGATTGGTATTTTTAAATCGCTGATTTTTTCTTGTCGATTTGTGTGTGTGTCAGAGCCGTCATTTCAAGTTTTTCCGGTGGGGGGGGGGGGGGGCAAGGTTTCCAAACACAATGCAATTTCATCGGAAAACATAAAAAACCGCCCACTTATATGTAAATACATTGATTTCTCAAAGCCAGGGGGGGGGACAATTTACCCCCTGACCCCCTAAATGACGGGCCTGGCGTGTGCGTTTTTTTTGGGTCATGTTTTGTGTTTTTCACGTTATGTATAAGTCAGAAATACAGACCGTTGTTTATAGGTTCTTTAAAAAAAAACAAAAAAAAACTTTCGATGCAATCTTCAATAGTTTTAAATTCCTCTTATATTTTTCTAAAATTGAAAAGAAAAACTGTAAAGAGCTGATGAAACCTTTATTTTACTTTACACACCGTGACATCATGCTTATTGCATCACGTGATTAGCCGCAGCAGTTTCAATAGTTAATAAAAATAATGTTTATGTGTAAACTATGTTTTTAAGAATAACGTAGAATTAATTTTATCATTGCTCTACTGAGAGAGGGAAACTGTTCTTTTATAATGTGTGTGGAAAAATTTAAATTGTATCCCCAGCTGATATTTTTGTACAGCATATTGAAAGCTAATTCGGTTCTACAAATTTAGAATCAAACAAGAAAAAAGTAGCTTTCAATATTTCTTGATACTTTCGTAATGTAAAAACTAAAATTGAATATGCTTTCATTTCATAAATTAAAACATTTATTTTAAATCATTATTTTCCAATTTTCAATAATAAAAATCATGCAATTTAACTCTCGTATGTGTTGTTGAGAAACATAAAATACAAAAGAAATAATCATCAATTATAGGCCACAGTAAATTCCTTCTCTAATAGAATATTTAATTTTGTTTCTACTTTCATTAAAGGAGTCAGGAAAAGGGAACTTTATCAGATTTTACGCGTCTGAAACATAAAGAACTGAAGTTAATACTTTCTTAAGAAACAAAATCTGAATAACATGCCGTTACACCCCAAATTTAGAGTTAAACAAGCAAAAAAGTTCTTCGCGCTCATTTGCACGGAATTATTTTCTGATACTTTCCAGATGCAAAAGACTAAAATCACCCAAGTTTTAAAAAATTATGTAAAAGCAATGAAAGATTTACTTGTAGTTTTTCTGCATTAAAAAAACAAACAAACAAACAAACAAAGAAAAATTCTGATTGAATAATTGGCAGTGTAATATCGTAACGCCAAATAATAAAAGATAATTTCTTAGACTGAACAAATATTTAACATGAAGTTAAGTATTTATATGCATGAAATACAGTCGAACCTCGTTAATTGGAACACGCTTAAAATGAATTGCTGCTAAAACGAACTACGTTTCCAATACCTGCCATACGGTTTGTAGTGTAGTTGTTCGATTACGACGAATTGATTTTAGAGGTTCCTTGGAACCCGTTTTAACGAGGTTCGATTGCAAATAAATACCTTTGTGCATAAAAGTAAAGGAAAATATAACGTTGAATCGCATAAAATTTACAGATACTTACTTACATACACGTTTTTTCCAAGTCTTGGGAAACGCTTTTTTCAATGTAAAGAAGGAATGCTTTTTTTTCAATGCAATGCTTTTATATGTAAAGACGTTCGTTAACATTATCAGATGTCTTTACATCTAAAATCTCACTTTTTTATTTAAAAAAAAAGGGTTCTTTGAAATCAGGAAACACGTGTATGCAGTTATCTTCAAAATTTGAGATTTCTTTATTTAATTGTATGTTTCTTTCATTTTAAACTAACATCATGAAGCTTTTTTTAAATAGGCCAATTATGTGTTTTTTTTTCACTTTTTTCTTTTCAATCATATTTTCTTTATTTCCAACAGCAGGCTTTATAACATCCGTGAAACCACAGAAATTCAGACCAATTCTTCCTTTTATCTAACAATCTAAACAACATTTTGCTTCTAACTTCTTCAATTTTTGTTTTCCATGGAATATGCTCTTTAATTCTGAATGTTTCCCCCCTGAAAACTCTTAGGGGAAGAAATCTATTTCGAAGAAGTTGACATTAGTCTCTTTTGTTTCGATGCAATGTAGATAATATTTTTATTTTTTCAGTTTTTAGATGCAATATATTTTTCTTTATTCCGCAGATTTTTTTCATTTATGGCTTAAGGAGTTATGTATTCGAAAGAATGTTTTCGAAAAATTGAAGATTGTTCTTTTTAAAACTTTCTTAAAAGCATTTTTCATTCCTCTAATGTTCCACTATTTTTTCATTCTTCTTTCCAAACAGAGCATAAACAAGTTATCTCGATTCTAAAACCTTTTGTTTCTGCTGACATGCAAGAATAATTGCATATCCTGCAAAACACGAGATTGTAACGCAATGAAAATTTCGTAGAAACTAAATATCGTTTGAATGCAACATTAAAAAAAAAGGGAGACAGAAATAGTATATTTATAAGATATACGTATTTACTCCAGGCCTAAAAGAGTGGCACGGGTCTTCCGGATAAAAGGGTACTAAAATCATTTAAAAGAGCACATTTAAGTAAAAGTTTTGAAGCAGAAAATGTGCTTTTACTTTTTCGTACACTATGATCATACAAAACACAAGTACAGGGGAACCTCGGTAACTCGACACCCTACGGGTATACGAAAATATGTCGAGAAGCGGGTGTCACTTACTGAGGTTCCATCATTTCAAATGTTGTAGTGTTTTCTGAATTGCTTATTTAATAATGCTTACCATCAGCGTTATAAACATTAATTTCGGTAAATAATTTTATCTTTCTTCCTTTCTTTTTTTTATTTTGTTTGAAAAGAACATAATAAAATAAAAAGGACAATTCTGAAAAACCCTGATCAGAAATGAATCCATACGATTTTGTAAAAAAGAAAAGACCTCCTATAGAAAAGCCCTGCGCTGCGCACACTTGGTCGAAAAACATGTGTCGTGCTCAGTGGTTGGAAAAACTACATATTTTTTGTAGCGAACTACAACTACAACTACTTTCTTATAAGTGTAGTTAACTACAGCTACAACTACTTTTTTTTAATGTAGCGCGCTACACTACTTTTGAAATGTAGTTGCTACTTCGCTACTTTTAAAAAAATAAATAAATAAAAAGAATACAACGTTTGAGGATTGAACAAAAAAAATCGAAATGTGGTTTAGATTAAGGTAGATTAGGAGAAGATGCCGTTTTGGCGAAGATGCCATATCATGTGTTTCATCAAAAAACATTAAAAAAAAAAGCGCTTGTTTATTTTTTTTTAAATTCTTTTTGCACCAATTTGTCCTTTTAAGCCCCTTTTTTACAATTTTTACGAATATTCGCGTCAGGAAAGGATTCAACAGCTGACATGTTGAAAAACTTCAACTTTCAAAAATTTAACAATTTCATCACAGCATAGTTTAATTCAGAAAATGCTGGAAATTTATCAAACATTCATTATTTTCTCTGCCAAGCTCCATTCAATGTGAATATTGGCGGAATATGAAAATTACGATGCCAACCTAATCAATGATTTGCACCGGCCAGATTCGACCTTGTTTCTTTCCTTCCTTATTTTTTTCTCTTTTTTATTTTTAAAGAAAAATTTAAAAGTAGTTTCCAGAAATCGCTACAAACTACTATTTTTTTGTTTCGCGCTACTCACTACTATACTTTTTTCAAAAAGTAGTGCGCTACACTACAAACTACTAAAAAATGTAGCTTCTACAGTAGTTTCGCTACTTGTAGCGCGCTACTTCCGACCACTGCATCAGCGTTACAAACAATAATTTCGGTAAATAATTTTATCTTTCTTCCTTTCTTTTTTACTTTCTTCTATATCTAATATATAGAAGAAAGTATTGGTTTCGTGAAAATTTTCGAATGTCGAATTTTGACGGATTTGCACGTTTTGAGGTGCGCTGAGTCCATTTCGACCATTTTTGGAATATGTCTGTCTGTGTGTCTGTGTGTGTGTCTGTGTGTGTGTGAGTCTGTATGTGTGTGACCAGTTTTTGTGGCCGCGCTAGAGCAAAAACTACTGAATGAAATCGAACAAAAATTTTTGCACATATGTACCACCATGTGAACTGGTGCACCTGACTTTGTTTAGCGAATTCCTCCAAGGGGGGTGGAGCAATCGCACGTGTTCTGCGCGGGGGTGATTGCTATATCTCAGGAAGTAACCGGCGGAATCAAACGAAAATTGGTCCATAGGTAGACCCTACTGAGTACAGGTGCTGATTTAATTTGTTTGTCAATATCTCGAAGAGGGGTGGAGCAATCGCACGTGTTCTGCGCGGGGGTGACTGCTATATCTCAGGAAGTAACCGGCGGAATCAAACGAAAATTGGTCCATAGGTAGACTCTACTGAGTACAGGTGCTGATTCAATTTGTTTGTCAATATCTTGAAGGGGGGTGGAGCAATCGCACGTGTTCTGCGCGAGGGTGACTGCTATATCTCAGGAAGTAACCGGCGGAATCAAACGAAAATTGGTCCATAGGTAGACCCTATTGAGTAAAGGTGCTGATTCAATTTGTGTGTCAATATCTCAAAGGGGGGTGGAGCAATCAAAAGTGCTTATTTTGTCACTGCACCTACTGTATCTCGGGAAATATTGCTGCGATTTGAATGAAATTTGGAATAACACTAACCCAATATGGAAGCAAGCATCGTTTAAATTTTGGCGCCAATCGCCCCAGGGGGAATGTGGGGTGATTTTTGCGCTTAGTCAACAATGCGAAAAATTAATTCATTAAAAAATCGCTTTCACGCTATTTAATTATCAAAACAGCTGAAAACTTTCAATGATTTGAAAATTTTAACTGTTGCCAATTTCTTTTTACTAACAAATAAAATGTTTGCAATTAATCTAAACAAGGCTTTTGCAATGATTTCCAATTTCGCTCATTGATTCTGCATTTGCAGGGTTATGACGATAATTGGGAAATTGTAGCTGTCTCCAATTACTCGGGCGAGTACGTATTTTATTTTGTAACCGGAATTCATAAGATAGATATAGAAGAAAGTTTCGTGACGGCCACGACAGCTAGTTTTATTTTGTTTGAAAAGAACATAATAAAATAAAAAGGATAATTCTGAAAAATCCTGATCAGAAATGAATCCACACGATTTTGTAAAAAAAAAAAAAGACCTCCTAGAGATGCGCTGCGCACATTTGGTCGAAAAACATGTGTCGTGCTCAGTGGTTGGAAAAACTACATATTTTTTGTAGCGAACTACAACTACAACTGCTTTCTTATAAATGTAGTTAACTACAGCTACAACTACTTTTTTTTAAATGTAGCGCGCTACACTACTTTTGAAATGTAGTTGCTACTTCGCTACTTTTAAAAAAATAAATAAATAAAAAGAATACATCGTTTGAGGATTGAACTAAAAAAATCGAAATGTGGTTTAGATTAAGGTAGATTAGGAGAAGATGCCGTTTTGGCGAAGATGCCATATCATGTGTTTCATCAAAAAGCATTAAAAAAAAAAAGCTTGTTTATTTTTTTTTTAATTCTTTTTGCACCAATTTGTCCTTTTAAGCCCCTTTTTTACAATTTTTACGAATATTCGCGTCAGGAAAGGATTCAACAGCTGACATGTTGAAAAACTTCAACTTTCAAAAATTTAACAATTTCATCACAGCATAGTCAATTCAGAAAATGCTGTAAATTTATCAAACATTCATTATTTTCTCTGCCAAGCTCCATTCAATGTGAATATTGGCGGAATATGAAAATTACGATGCCAACCTAATCAATGATTTGCACCGGCCAGATTCGACCTTGTTTCTTTCCTTCCTTCTTTTTTTTTTCTCTTTTTTATTTTTAAAGAAAAATTTAAAAGTAGTTTCCAGAAATCGCTACAAACTACTATTTTTTTGTATCGCGCTACTCACTACTCTACTTTTTTCAAAAAGTAGTGCGCTACACTACAAACTACTAAAACAAACTACTAAAAACTTCTACAGTAGTTTCGCTACTTCCGACCACTGGTCGTACTGGTGCTGCTTCGTTTCTCTTCTTACCCTCAATAGCACGAAATTGTGTAGCTGTCTCCTCTGGGTATTAGTGGGAGTTCTCAAAAAAGAGGGATGACTATGAATTAGTTGACTTATAAACCACACAAAGTTCTCAGAAATGGTCCATGTGAAAGAATATCGGTAGCAAAAAGTGGACTAAAGGAGCTAGTGGATGTTGACTTATAGAAGTTGATGAAAATGTGTGTCGAATTGGAGAGGTTTTTCACCCATTGAAATAAATATTGGACCAGCTATTTGAAAAATAACTGTCGACTTACCGAGGTAGCCGAGTTATCTGCGTGTCGGGTTACCGAAGTTCCCCTGTATTTTTAAGCTGATTCCGTTCTGGCACGAACATTTGTATCGGCAAAAAAAATAGCGCTTGGGTTTTTTAGTGCATTAGTCATGCAACGGCAAGCATGCTGGGGCCGGGGGGGGGGGGGACAAGTAATTTTTAACTTCTGTTAAAGCTAAAAAATGTCAAAACAGTGCTAGTTCACAAAACAATGTAAACACAATTTTTCATGGAAAACTGAAACAAAGCACAGGATGTGCAGATAATTTCAACTCAAATCGGTGCATTCTGAAGCTTCTTCATCTAAGAAGAATATTGTGTATCGGAAACGACCTTGGGTGCTTCCAAGAGTTCTATCTTGTTAGCTTCGTAAAAAGAGTTTTATTTCCTTCTTTCGCGGAAGTTCGGTTCTTGGTTCTATTTGCATTGCACTTCGATTTGGAAAATCAGCTCGTTCTTTTTCAAACTTGCAAAATTGTAGTAAATATTTCATCTTTAGTTCACTTTCTTCTAGTTTAAAGAGTAATGAAGAAATTCGTTTGAAGTTATTTGTCTTTTCTGAAAATTGAGCAGTAAATTTCTCTGCGACAAAAATGTCAAATAATATTTTTCAAAATATCATTTGCCATTTTCTCTGCAGACGTTTGCAAACGAAGCAAATTAAAAACAAAAATTGGATTTAAAAAATTACAAAGTTCATTTATGTCTTTTATGTTGTCCTTAGCTCCGTACTATTTATTCATTTCGATAAAAAATGAAACAAATTTAATACCATTAAAATCTACCCGCGTCTGTCTGTCCGTCTGAAGCTTGAACTCCTCAAAAATCGCTGAGAGTTGAGAATCGAACGAGGTACCATTCGATTCGAAATTTTCTAAGGAAGACAATAAGACCAACCGCGTGATTCTACGACGTCAATTAGCTGAGATACTAATTTCAACGAGAATTCAATTTTTGCACTTTTTGTAATTCCAAGACTTTTATTTCTTTCCGTTCCTATTTTGAATTAAAACTTTAATTAAACTTTTGAACTATTTAAAACTCCAAGACTTTTATTTCTTTCCGTTGCCGAACTATTTAAAATTCCATGACATTTATTTCTTACCGTTGCCATTTTGAATTAAAACGTTAATTAAATTATTGAACTATTTAAAATTCCAAGATATTTATTTCTTACCGTCGTCATTTTGAATAAAAAAGTTAATTAAATTATTGAACTTTTTAAAATTAAAAAGTTATTTTTTTCCGTTGTCATTTTGTATATACGTGTTACAACAAAGTTCTAACAATTGTTTTTATTCTAATTAATGACTCATATTTTTTCTCTGGTGCCATTTTGAAAATGTGTTTTTGAATAAAATTGCAATTGCCGTTTTTAGAAGAGACTTTTTTTTGGCTGCGATCCAAATATTAAAACAACTTTTTCGTTTAGAATTTTACAATTAATTTTACAGGAAGACAGCGGTTTGGAAATAATTGTTTTTGGTAAAGAATTTTATTTGTTATTTAGGGAGAGTGTTAAGTATGCGCTCTTTGACATCGTCTTTATTTCTGAGGAAGTATGTGCAAATAATTCGATTGACTTTTTGATGCAGGAAAGCTTTTTAGCGAGCCGCTTTAGCGGGAAGTAGTTTGTTGAAACTATTCTTGCTACTCTAAAGGCGAGCCTTGGCGGCGAGTATATTGTTTAAACTTTCCTCACAACTTTAAAGGCGAGCCGCCTTGGCGGCGAGTAGTTTTCTCAAACTGTCTTCACTATATTAAAGCCCGTGCAACGCCGGGCCACGCAGCTAGTAAATAAATAAAAAAATAAGGGAAAAAAGAAAAAGAATAGGAAGAAAATCTCTTAAACTTAGAAAAGTGAGTAATTGGGAAATTAAGTTATGAGATGGAGAAATGTGGTACTTGTTGGGTTTGTTCCGTTTAGCTGTCTTCCGTCTCTTAATAAATTTTGAAAGAATTGTTTGATTCAAAAGAACCACTCTTTACATGATATGTTCAAAAAATTCTGCATAGGTATCTCATTCACATGTTGTTCAATATGCTTCAACATGCTAATCAAGTTTTCGTTCCATTTCTTGCCATTAAAATAAATAAATAAAAATAAAAGGCCATATCAATCAGTGGAATCACTATCAGTGAATTTAGGATCGAACCATGGTTGGTGGGTAGGGGTTAGAAATAATAATTTCATCCTTCTATATGAATTGAATATTTCCGAAGTCCACTTTTATATTTATTTTAAATTCATTTGTGGTCTCCAGAGTCATTGTTTGATCATCTGCGTCGTTGGCTTTTTCTGGTTAATACGAACATTAATTACCTCGGATATTTGGGAGAAAAGTGTATCTCTTTTTTTCATAGGACAGATAATAGGGAGTTTAGAGTACACAACTTCCTTCATTGCATGGAAAATCGGGAGTTCAAAGCATAACTTGTTACATTGCATGCATAATCAGGCGCTTATAGTATTTCTTCTTTCATAATACAGTCGAATCCGCTTAATGGAATAGCCATTTTGCCACGAAAAAATATTCTAATAATCGAGATATTCCATTATCCGTTATGAAAATAATGCATTTCAATGGTTTAGTACATTGAAAACGTATTACATTAAGCGAGATATTCCTTTAAGCGATATTCTAATGAGCGGGCTCGACTGTACTGATAATCAGGAATGCGGAATAGTATTTCGTACACAGCCAAATCTGGATTTCAGTCCTTTTTCTGGCAAAGCACGAATAATGAAGAGTGCGAAGTATTATATCGTTCACACACTGTTAAAACTACAGGTTGCACAAGATACTTTTAAAGGTGAAATGTTGTAGCACCAGCGGCACCCTTGAAGGTGCTATTTGGCTCCTTTAGGTGCCATGGGTCATCTATGGGATGCCATAAGACACCCATAGGGTGCCACATGGAGCCAAATGGTACCTTCAAGGGTGCAATAGTGAGTTAAGTGGTACCCTTGAGGAAGTGCCGCTGGTGCTACCTAAAGGTGCCTTGTGCAACCTGTAGTTTTAACAGTGCAGCTGCGTGGATTTCAGTTCTTTTTCTAGCACAGTATGAATAATCTGGAGTTTAGAGTGCTACGTCTTTCATAGCATGGTTAATCTGGAGATCAGCATCTTACGCCTTTCATAGCATGGATAATCAAGAGTTAAGAGTGCTACTTCTTTGATAAAAACTACAATCAGAAGTTCAAAGTGATATTTCTTTCGAAGCACGAATAATCGGGAAACCTGCATATTACTCCTTTCATAACATGAATAATCGGGAAACCTGCATATTACTCCTTTCATAACATGAATAATCGGGAAACCTGCATATTACTCCTTTCACAACATGAATAATCTGGAAACCTGCATATTTCTCCTTTCATAACATGAATAATCGGGAAACCTGCATATTACTCCTTTCACAACATGAATAATCTGGAAACATGCACATTACTCCTTTCATAACATGAATAATCAAGAAACCTGCATATTACTCCTTTCATAATATGGATTATCAAGAGTTTGGATCTATACATCTTTCATTGAACAGATGATCAGGAATTCAAAACATTTCTTCTTTCACAACAGGGATTAATCGCCAGTTTGAAGTATTACGTCATGATTTCAGCAAAAATGCATCTTATTCATACTCTTTTAACACCAATCAGCTGCGCACCTTCAACTTTCAGCACCCTTGTTTTAACCAATAAAGCGTTGACAGGTACTAAATAGCTATGCAGTCTCGACGAGTGCGGGGGTGGGGAGTAACAGAACCGACCAAATACAATAACAGATCAGACGACACGAAAGATAGCCATCAGTCTTGATGATTTAAGGCATCCCAATGACAGAAACGACCTTCCTTATCTCATTACCGTATTGAGAAAAATGGAGGCCATTATCCGCGCGAATACGTTTAGATGGCTTTATCTCTCTACGCAAGTTTAATCTGGGAGAATTGTTGCTTTCGTATTTTTCCGATCAATTCTCGAAATTCCGTTTCAATGTGTGAAATGAAAATCCTTTAAAGAACCGAAACTGGAGGATTCAACGGATTTGGTGTGAAAGGTGCGTTACCGAGTAATCCGATTTGAAATTGTGGATTAAATTTAGATTCGAATTCTGAAGGCTGGTTGTTTGGAGATATATTTAAAGAGTTGTATTGGAATTAAGCTAGATGGATTATTATTTTATTTTGATAAAGTTGATAGGTTTGTATCCTAGCGATTAGTTTATGGTTGCAAATCTTTCAACGATTCTTTTTGTTGAAAAGAGTTAGTAATTGGGTTTCAATGATGAATTCAAAGCTCCGTCATAACAAGCATATTTCGCTACGGGGCTTCACACGTAAAATCCTTGTTTGGAGTTTATCCTTCAAAACAAGTTGAAAAGTTCCATTATAACATTTTAACATTTAAAAAAAGTTTAAAAATTCTTTTTCTAGAAGACTAATTGTTTTCTTAAATATTCCTTAATAAGTTTTTTTGAAGGTAAAAGTAGTGATTTAAGTTCGTCTTTGAGTGTCTCACAAATATGAGACTGGGAGCTATATTCTTCATCGAATAATTTGTAAAGATTTTGGATTTTTTGATAGAAATACAGTGAACTCTCACTTATGCGCCGGCTCAAGGGCCCAACAGAATAAATGAGAGAATGCGCACGCATGAATGTGAACGCATAAGTGAGAGAGACGCATAAGTGAACAAGCCTATTTAAAAGTCTAAAATGCAACACAAGTTCTAATGAGAGCATGAATAAGATTGTTTCTATAGGAAATGGTCATACAACTACGGTTTGGCAACTACTGTAACCTAACTACAATGATATGGTGAAAACAAAAATTGTAGCATACGTAATCGCAAACTGGTCTGTTTAAAACGATCTATAATAGATAATTGTCCCTCTCCGAACTCTAGTTCATGTGAAAAAAATCCTTCCGTGAGCAATAAAAGCGAAAGATTAAAGAGGAAAGTGAAGAAACATGCTAATTTTTTTAAGAAACTAAATTAAATTGCTTACATTTTTCGAAAAATTCGGCGCATAAGTGAAATATTTACCTTTAGAGCGACGCATAAACGAATGAAATTATCATTATTTTACTATGGAATGTGCCGGGACCACTGAAAATCGTCGTATAAGTGAAAAAAGCGCATAAATGAGGCGATGTATAAGTGAGAGTTCGCTGTAGTACTCTTGATGATTTAATTCAGCAGACTGATTTTTGATTTCAACGATGAAACAAACTGACAACACAGCTACGTTAGGATTTTCAAATGTGTCTAAATAACGTACATTATTTCGTGCATTTCCATTACAATGACCTCTCACCTAGCGATCGATTATATTTAAACACTAGCTTATTACCCGGCGTTGCCCGGGTGCTTATTAATACAACATAGCTAATTATAATTGTTTTTAACTTATCTCATGCTAAAATGAAATACGTGAGCATTAAATTGATAATTTATTGTTAATCGTAATCTTTGTTGGAAAATACTCATACTTAAATGTGTTAACTTTTATCAATTTTTATGCTTCAAGGCTTATCTCTATTACTCCATATATTCAAAATTGAAAGAAAATGGCCATTTTGAGACATAGTATTTGAATTTTGAGCTTTTTGGATTTTTAAAAAATTTCAAAACTCCGCCTGTGTGCATCAAGAAACCTCTGTGCCAAATTTGATGAAAATCCGACGAAAACTAGATTTGTATAATCTACAGACAAATATACATATGTGCATCCATTTTGAAAAAATAGAGATAGTGGTCGTTGTAACAAACATCAGCTGTATTTATTTTCTCTTCTTTTTTTTTTTAAGGTCATTTAACTTATTATAAAATTGCATTTCTCTCTTTTATTAATACCATTACGTTTCCCCACCTTTTTAAAAGTATCATTTTCAGTTCGCAAATGAAAGTCATATAAATGGCACAATTAAATGAATAAATGACTATAAATACCGTCAAAGAACTTTTAAACGGTGGAAAGAAAGTAAATGTAATAATGAACTAAACAGTGAATAGTTGCTATCATTCCCAGAATCTAAATGACTCCATTGCTGGTAACGACTTTTCTTATCTTAGTTTAGAATGCTGCAGAATTATCTGAGTTTTTTCCATTTCCGAAACTTTGTTGCATGAAGTACTCGAGAAATTTCCGAAAAACTGAGCTTTAAAATATATCTTGATTTGGTTCTAGTCGGCGTTTAATCGATATTTATTTTGAACTTTTCCCGCGGATATTGAGGAGACTATTTAATATGTATTTTAAGAGTTCTAACAATTTATTGCCGTTGAGCTTTGTTGATTCGGCTTTGGATTATCCAGATCTTCATATAATCCGGATTAATTTGTTTTTCTTTTAATTTTGCGTTTACATAGGTAGTAATTTTTGACGTATCATGGCAAGAACGTAATTTTACGTTTGCTAAAGATTGACTCTAGTTATAAACTGCTATCTATGTTTCCCCTTTTGCATGGTCTTCCTCAAAAACAAAAGTTGCGTCTAGTGATAAGAGAGAAATAATCAATCTTAAATAAAAGAAAAAAATAAGCATAAAACTCCCCGTCAGCATATAGAAAAGAGCATAATTATGACATAAAATTTAAACCTTTGTGGATTTTTTTTTTAATTTCAAAAATTCAATCATTGTTATTAATGGGAAAGACATTCCATTGCACGGACTATATGGCAGATACCCCTATGGAGGATTTCGCCCTCATAAGGGCGAAAAACCCTTATGTGAATTCTTGAGCATAAAATGATCTTTGTAGCAAGTTTAACAAAGCTTCAACGTGAACTGTAAATTTGTGGGAGAAAAAAAAATCCCCGTAGAATTTTTACTCCCATAGTGGACGAAAGCACCCTATTTAAACTCCTGAGCATAAAAAGACCTCTGCAGCAAATTTAGAAAAAATCCGACATAAACTGGATTTGTGTGAGAAACAAACACGCACAAGCAATACATGCAATACACCGCCAACTCGGCTATTTCGATCCATGGACAGCTGTTTCGAGCTATTATGCTCTCATCAGCATGGAATACGAAAGTAGTCAAGTTTTTAAACATTTAGAAATGTTATTTTGTTACATTAAATGTGCACTGCATTTATTAAACTAATTTATTTTTCATCCCATTTCTAAAGCAGCTCAAAGTTACCCTAATTAACAGGATAGATTTGATGCCGGCCAATAAGTTATTTTGATTTGTTTTGACTGAATTTAATAATTTTTTTCATAATTTTTAATAACTATTCCCTCGTTCAGGAGTGTTTCTTCCGTTTTATGCCAGAACATGCAGTAACACTGTTAAAATGAGTGGGGCAGTTTATAGTTGAGAAATTGTGGCTTAAATTTACCCTTGATGGCTGTACATTAAATTTTGCTAAATGTGTTACATTAAAATATAGATGATTGAAAATTAGCTTCGAGAACAAAAGAATATAAAATAAAATGAGTTGATCTTCTTATGTTTAATAGAATGGAGATTATATTAATCCTTCTTCTGAAAAGTTGTCTGCTGTAACATAATGATGGTAACTTTATTTAAAGATTTTATATCTTAAGTGAGAGAAGGATTTAATCTTCAGAATTAAATTTTTAGTGTACTTAAATAGTTGCAAATTCATTAAGTGTTGTTTAAATTTTAACTCTTCGCTTATGTTCCTTCAATAATCTTCATGTTATTGTATTTTCTTTCTAAACTCCTAAGTTTTCATCAAAACAATTTTTGCGACGTTAGTTGAAGATTTAAAACTAGAAAGGATATCTAAATGAATATTTTTCCTCCAGAGACCCTTTTAAATTTGTGCAATACTTGAGATTTATTCTTTGAAGTTTTACACATTGAAACTTTAGCGTAATAGGTATACATTTTTAACGATGATCATCATTAAAAATTCCTCAGGTTTCAAAATTCTATCTTTCTTAAAGATCTTTTGAAATATTGATCATTGACTCTAACTAAACTTAAAATCTCGGAATCATCAACCAAAATAAAAAATGATCGCAGTGTAATAAGATAACTTATCTTTAAACAGATACTTCTTAATGAAAATTTTTGATGCTAAGTAATTATGTTAAAATATTTTCTTTCTTTTGGATTGTTGTTTAAGGATATTTAGTTACACTACTTTATCTTTAAGATCGATGAAGATGTTATCGTTTTACGGTTCGTGGCTGATGAAGGAAAATCATTTTTTCCTGGTAGCTGTTTAGAATAATCTTTGTAATAACGCCTGCAAAAGTTTGTTTTAAATTTAAGAGCAATCATGGTAAAATATAATTTGAATATTGATGGTGAAGCCTTATGGTTGTGATCAAGGTTTAATTCGCATGGTAGCTCACGGGGGCTGAACCCCTGCACTGTTGAATTTCGTGCAAATCTTATATATTTTTTCTCTAGCCTGTTTTCTGTTACTAAACGAGAACTTACTTATTTCTGTACCAAATTTCATTGTTTTCCCATCATTTTAAAGACTATCGCGCAGGTTATTGACAAAAAAGACCCTCGTTTAAATGTTTTTGTTGGCAAAAATAGATGTTTGTCTGTTTTTTTATTACACATTACTTCAATGAATAGTATCCTCTGATTAAGATGTAGTGGCGCGGTTCGATGAAGCGTTGCGCTTAAAACACGAAGAGCATAGGTTCGATCCGGCTGAGGGTTTCATTGCTTTTGAATGACTTTTTTACACAGGTAATTTCGATCCAAATTTCTAAGAATTTTCTTAACTTTTTGTAGCATTTTTAAATCACAATGATGCTGTTGCATTAAAACTGAAAAGAAAATGTTTATTCAGGCATTGTAATATAGCTTAAAATATGTTCCTTAAACGCGTGTTTTTTTTTTTTTTTTTGTTTCCTTAATGCTTCCTAAAACTACGAAAGTAAAACATTATTTATTTTCTTTTCTCAGAGGAAAATATCAATTCACTTTGTGCCTGTTTTCCGAAATTTGAAAATTAAAAAAAAAAAAATCGAATCTTTGAACTATTGCTGTCAAGCGCGAATGCTCTTCGCGGCTCAGCTAGTTTTTCTCAATTAAACGGAGTTTGGCCTATTTAAGTTTAAAAAAAAGTTAAATAGGCCTGAAGACTAAAGGGCTCCTGCACTTATTTTGTCACAAATTAAGCCCTGGCTGGGATGCTAGTCTAGAATTACACATGTAATCAAATTATTGGCCCTATAATTTATAAAGAGCATTCTAGATACGGACTTTTAGAGTTTAAAGCAGCACCCCCCTCCCCTCTGTGAATTATAGAATCAATGGTGAAATAGGGGTGACTGTAGTTAGAAAGATGATTTACAATTGAAGGGGCAAGTGGATAAAGGTGATATGTGACAATTTTTGAAGAAGTTACTTTTTACCATGGATGAAGTTGATGAGGTAATAAATTTTTTTGAAAGCTTTTTCTAGAAATTTAAAAAAATATCACATGTCACCTTTATTCACTTGCCCCTTCAATTGTGCTTGTGAGTTGACACAACTGAACACACACTAATTTGAATTTGTGTAAACCGCCGAAATTGAAATGTCACCTATCACCTTTATCCACTTGCCCCTTCAATTGTGCTTGTGAGTTGACACAACTGAACACACACTAATTTGAATTTGTGTAAACCGGCGAAATTTAAATGTCACCTATCACCTTTATCCACTTTCCTCTTCAATTGTGCTTGTGAGTTGACACAACTGAACACACACTAATTTGAATTTGTGTAAATCGGCGAAATTCAAATGTCACCTATCACCTTTATCCACTTTCCTCTTCAATTGTGCTTGTGAGTTGACACAACTGAACACACACTAATTTGAATTTGTGTAAATCGGCGAAATTCAAATGTCACCTATCACCTTTATCCACTTGCCCCTTCAATTGAATTTAGAAAGGAGTTCTTTCAGTGTTATGTCATGCATAAAGTACTAGTAACCGTTTAGCTTTTTTTTTCCGTTGTAAATGGCGGTATACTTATACTGTGTGTTTATTATGAGATAGACCAACCAGTGATTAAAAACGTAAAAACAAATTCGTTTTTAAGAACTTATTTCACCGCCAAGGCCAAATACTGTGGTATTTGGCACATAGTAGTAAAAATATTTTAATTGAAGTATGTTTGCGTCAGCTTTTTTGAGTTACGAAATGAAAAAAAAAAAAAAAAAAAAAAAAAAAACACACATCAAAAAAAAAAAAACATCAACTCAGTAAATTAAGACCCATTGCATAAATACAGCCATTTCTTGGCGTTTTCTTTTTGGAAAATAATAAAATGAGTTACTGCTAATTTCACCCAAGAAAAAAACATCTAAAACATTTTTTCTTAATTATGAGCTGTTCATTTACCGGAATTTGTTCACTCACTGATACAGCTTTACCTTATCTAAGATAAGTTAATACAAGTTTTGAACGGTTGACTGACTGTAGCCTTACTGAAATGTTTAATTCGTTAGATTCCAGTCCTTTTTTTTTTTTTTTTTTGTTAATGAGCGAAAGATTTTTTTTATTAACAAAAGTGTTTTCTTTTATGCAGTCAAGCTTTGTTGGAGAGATATTTCTAAGATGCTTTCAAAGGTGTTAAAATACTTCTTAATATTTTTGAGAGAAGTTGTATTCAATTTGAAGCAGTGAAATATGCGGAAAATGTAATCAATTCTATTAAAAAAAGCTAGCTTTCTTGGGATAAAATAAAAGTTGGCATTGAAAGAAGAGATGTGCACTATTTCGATTTTTAATATTTAGAATGTTCGATAATTCGCGTTTAAAAAAAGAATAAAACATCCAGAAAGAATATTTCGAAAATTCAATATGTTTTCCTCATTTTTCCACGATGCTACATTTTTATTTGAAACATAAAACTTGAAATATTATTGACTAAGTATTTGAGGCGTTTTTCAGTGCGTGATTACGCTTGTAGAGGCGTTAACAATATCCCCAACTTGATAGATTATTCAAACCAGTTGTCCCTGTTTTAAGGGTTTTTAAAGAAGACTTTAATGAACTTCATTTTCTTACCAAACGTTGGAGCACAAACATGGTTTGTCTTGAAATTTCAACAGATTAATATTCTCTAAATCCAAATTATTTAGCGAGTAAGAGATTCCATCATTAAATTCTCTCAAAAGTACGTTTTTTTTCCAAAAATACGCCATCCCTTTGTACATATTCAACAATGTTAAATTTAACAAATTGCGGGATGACGTATGTGAAAAGTACAAAACAACCCACATGGGTAAACATTCAATCTGGTATATACACAAGAAAAATAATTTTGGTTAATAATTAATTAAAATAAAAATATAAGTAAAATCAAAAGTACGTTTTGCTTGTTTAATCCATAACATAATGACTCTTGAATTTTTAAGCGTAGTTTTATGTTCCAAAGCTTTTCACCCCCTCTCTTCATCAGCTGCTCGTATTCTTCAAACTATTCATGGAATCTATCTAAGGCAGGGATTCAAGTGAAACAGGCAATCGCAAATTACAATCGCGACTGGAAATGAATTACATTAGAACGTTTCTTGATAAAAACATCGTGACGTCAGCGTGACGTTTGCCTATGAAAAACGAGCTAGATAAAACGTCACAGCCTACTTGGCGAATAAGAGGAGATCGCTGAGTGCTTGTGAGCTCTTATTGGCTCCACCCGTAGTGACATCATGCCAATTTAAGTTGATGATAATGTAATTCACTTCCAGTAGCGATTGAAATTCGAAGCGATCGCAGTGCTGTTTCACTTGAATCCCTGCCTAAATTAACTGTCCGGGTTTAGAAATAACTAAATAAATGCTGAGAAATTTTCTTGCAAATGAAAGTTGCAAATCCAACCATGGTTCAATTGAAATTATTTATTACGGTTGCCATAAAAACGGACATTGTTGTCGGGCAAACAGATACATTTATTAACCTTTATCTATCGCCGTGAGCTCAATATCAAATGATACCGAGTTTTCATTTTCTAAATCACTCCGTGATTTAATCAAGAGGGTTAATTTCAACACTAGACACGTTTCTGGAGACCACAATTACGGCTGCGTTGCATACAAATGGTGTAGCTTACTCTTTTGTAAGAGACTTAAATTTAATGTTAAAGCACTGAATTTCAGATATTGTAGAGAATACGATGTATGAGTAAAATTGAACAATTAAACTCTTCCCTGTTCTGCCCGTTCACAGTACGGGCAATTTCTATACTGCTTTCACTGTTTCGCCCGTATCTTTATTATTTTTAGTAACAAGTTACTCGTATAGTTGGCGATTGTTGTCCAGTAAATGATAGTTTTCTGCATATTGTGGTTTCTATTTCGATTGGTTCATAAGGGTGGGTAAATGTAAAGTTAAAACAAAAAAGCCTTAAAAATGTGATATGTGTTCGATCGAATTCTGGAAAAAAATGAAACTTTCAGTTGTTGAAGTCGACACAATGAAGGTAAAAGTTCAGCATAAAACAAAGGCACCGTATACGGATGGCTACTTTGGTCCTGGGGCCCCTTTGACCCAAACTTTTAAAAAGAAACAACTCTCTTCTAACCTTCACAAAGCAGTTATGAAATTAATTTCGACAGTATCCGCTAGAGAGCCTAAGTACGCAGTACTGTCGAAATTAATATAAAAAGCTGCTATCTGAAGTAAAGTAGAGAACGCTCTATTTTTTAAAAAGACCCTAGAGTCAAAGCAGCTTGAGTTTAGGGTACTCAAATGATACTTCAATGGTGTAGCGATAAGATTTTGTTCGAGTTCTTTGCTCAATAGGTTCCAAAAAAATAAAATAAATAAATAAATGGCTGACCCCGGAGACTATAGGTTGACTGTAGATCTTTATTTCTTTTGATAGCTCTGATTTTTATTGGAAAATTTCTAACTGAGTGTTGATCGAGCTTGAACATTAACGAGAACTACTAATTAGTATCCACAAGGCGTGAGTTCGCACCATAAAGCATAATTGATCCTTTACAACAGTTCACAGAATAGATTCTTCTCAAAGTGTGCATTTAAAAGTTATAGATAAGCATCATTTATTATACCTTTTCATTGAGTTAATTAGGCTCTGTAACTATTAAGTATTCGCAGTTTATACTGTCAGTAATTAAGCAATTATATCAACCTCATTAAAGATAAAATCTTTAATTTTAGAATTCGAAAGCATATGTTTCAGGGTTGCAATACAGACACGATGTAAAAATATTATACAGAGTTGACTTTAATCATCTCTATTGCACATAAATTTTAATACCTAAAGAGTTTTAAAGCTTATAAAAACTATCGAAATTAAAGTTTAAAATTTAATAATCCTTCCGTTTCAAATTAGCCGCTACATTGTATGTAGGTTGAAAGTTTTATCTCAAATGAATTGCTGCATGTGAATACTTCTTTGCCAAGTATTGAAATTGATGATGTTATGATTTCACTGAAACTTTTTTAAAGCTATTTTAGAATACTACGTTAAATATCAATAACACTTATTTACTAAGAATACCTTCCTTTAGCTATTAGTAAATTAACTTCAAAAATACAGGTTTCGCACACTCGTAAATCATGTCTCATTTTCCTAGGACAGTTCCGCTAGTAGCGTTATGAAATTATTTTCTAGCTAATGAGTCGTGAATTTGTTATAAAGCTCACTGATATTTCTGATGTACTAGTAGTATAGTCCTCACAAAAACAGGGTGCGTTTTAAAAGACTGAAAACCCTGGAGTTTTTATAATACTGATTTGGTATTAATTTAAGGTGAGAATTCTTATTAAGTAAATGTTGATGAAAAACTACAAAAATATCCAAAAGTAGAAACTAGTTTGGCACAGATGTAGTATAACTTTTGATTTTCTGCAATGCTTTTGAAATAGTTACGAATGAAATCTAAAAATTTTCTCAGATATTGCGCCGATTATCTGAAAAAGATTCCACGTCTATCTTGAATGATATATAGATTTGGCTAATGGCATGGAACGAAATTTTCTTCCTTTTGGAATCGGTTCAATCATCCAAAGAAAGAGAGAGAGAGAGAGAGAAAACGTTCTTATTCTCCAGTTTTTCTTCAAATAATCTATAGCGTGTTCTTCTCGCAAATGACCTATATACATTAAGTTGGTTGGTTAATTTAATTGGTTTTAATGTCATAAGAACCCTAAGGGTGTACAAAAATTGTTTATTTTATACATTTTTCTTTATTTTTCATCCCAGAAAAAAGGAGGGGGGAATGATCACAAAAATGTATTGTAAAGTAAGACACAAAACTTTTAGTAGTTTAAAATGCAAGCCGACGTGAGAGAAACATGTGAACGAAGTTTAAACTTAAGAAAAAATAGTCCGAACAATATACTGGTAATAAATTTTGAATAATAAGAAAACGACAAAAACACATAGTGACATGACTTGCATTACATTAACAAGCAGTTCTGTCAAGAACTAAACGAGCCTAATTTCCCGTACATCGACATCGGCATTCTAGCATCTGATCAATATTCTCTTGATTATCTGAGACTGAAAATTATGTCATACATACATTTTTAGCACTTAAAGCTGATTTCTAAAAGCAAAATATACCCCTCTCATCAGATGAAATAGACACGTAAAAAGTAAATAAATGAATAAATAAAGTTTTGTCGCACCTTTAAAGAATGTAACTGTTATAGTTCTTCCGTAGAAAAATTCCTCAATCGTTTTCAAAAAAAAAAAAAAAGAAATAAATAAATGAATAAAAGTACAAAGTACATCAAAACATATTTTATGAACCAAAAATTGTTCAAATCGAAAAATCAAATACGGGAATGAGCTGTACTCGTTGAGATCTTTCCAACAAAAAAAAAAAAAAGGTTTGCTCAAATCGGAATGTTCATTCAGAAGTTATTAGGGGGAGGGGGAGAGGACAGACAGACCGACAATCGACCGACGCACAAATTCCCCATCTCAATACCCTACTTTCCAATTTTTAATTTTTCGATATTTATTTTACTTTTTTATTTCTTTTTGACTTTTTTTTTTTTTTTGGACTTGGCGATATTTTTTAGATGCATGAAGCCACTTGTAATGCTTTTTTCGTCTTTCTTTTATTTTTAACGGGAAAGTAGGCTAAAAAGGAGAAACCAATCTCCTAAAAGTAGGAGAACAATTTGGGATGGGGTGAGTTCCCCAGCAATTCCTTCGAAATAAAAATCATTAAAAAAATTAAAACGTATTTGATGGAAAGTGGGACAGGTATTTAAAATATGCAACATAGTCTAATAGACATTACATGTGTTGCATGTAATGTATGTACCAAAAAGCTCTTAATGTACATGCATTAAGACTTTTTGAGATAAAGATACATTTTAGGATAAAACCTTTCTCAATTGATACACAAAAATTGTTTCTCTACTGAACAATTACTTATAAAAATGTATAATGAAATATCAATAAATAGTAATGAAAATTAAAGACGCCCGAGAAAGCACAATTTTTCAATTAGAATATTTGGTAAACAAAATATTAAAATTATTTAACAGCCAATAAACGCAAGTTTAATTTTGTGTGAAAATCATATTTTCAACTAGTTATGATTTTAAAGAAATTAACCGCCAGAATTCTTTTTCATTTTTCAATATTTATTTTACTTTTTTATTTCTTTTTGACTTTTTTTTTTTGAACTTGGCGATATTTTTTAGATGCATGAAGCCTTGAAATCTTGCTGTGTTTATTTTATTTTTATTTTCTGGTAAAGTAATTTCCTTTTTATTTTTATCAAAAATGAAGATTTAAAAAGGAAATCATATAAAGTTAAAATATTTATTGAACTAAAATTTCTGACCTGTTTATGATGTATTTGTTTTATATGTATGTTTAGTTTTATTTAAAGATGTCTTTTTTTTTTATTTTAGGTAAGTGATTCTTTGGTATTTTCATATTCTATTACTCTGTTTGGGTGAGTACTTATTTTTCGATTATTAGTACATTTAATGTACATTTAATTAGTACAGTTAATGTACTAGTTTTTTTCGAAACTAGCAACCTCCGCACCGCACAATCTTTTTGCAGAATTTAAAGGAATTCTTCCGAATCAAAGAAAATGTGCTGTCCAAACTAGATATTCCGAATATGGACAATCAATCGAGATTTCAGAGAAGTAACATTTCGCTCTCCGCTTGTTCGCAACATCTTGAGTTTTCTTCATGAGTTCGTTTACATTGACTTAATTTACAGTACATAAGAGATACAGTGAACTCTCACTTATGCGCCGACCCAAGGGACTAATAGAAAACGGCGCATCAGAGAGAGAGACGCATATGTGAAAAAGCCTATTTAAAGGTCTAAACTGCAATACAAGTTCGAATGAGAGCATGAATAAGATGTTCTATGGAAAAAGGACATGTTACTACGTTTTCACAATTACTGTAACGTAATTATAATGATCAAGAGAAAACAAAAACTGTAGTGTACCCTAAAATCACAAACTGTTCCTTTTAAAATGACCCATAATAGATAATTGTCCCTATCCGAATTCTAGTTCATGCGGAAAAAAATGCCTTCAGTGAGCAATAAATGCGAAAGATTAAAGAGGAAAATGAAGAAACATGCTTATTTTTTGAAGAAAATAAATTAAATGTTTTACATTTTACGAAATATTCGACACATAAGTGAAATATTTATCTTCAGAGCGACGCATAAACGATTGACATTATCATTAATTTGCTATGGGATGTGCAGGGACCATTGAAAATCGTCGTATAAGTGAAAAAGACGCATAGATGAGGCGGTGTATAAGTGAGAGTTCACTGTAGTTCCAAACCACAAAAAAAAAAAAACTGTGCCTGGAGTAAAAAGCATACCATTGTAGATCACGATACAGCTCTTTCTTTAGTAATATAATAACGTTACAACTTTTTCTTAATTAACGCTACTGAATAAAAGTTTATAGATTCAGGTGGAGATCCAGAGGTGGTTTAAGCTATATTTGGTCGGTTAAGGGAGTGGGTTTTGGTGGTCATGACCGCTCCCTTAAACGACCAAATATAGTCTAAAACTGCATCTTTGGGACTTCTATTTCGAAAAAAATTCACCTAATGCTCCCCTTTTCGCACACAAATTGCACTTAGACGCCTTCCTTTGCGAAACTGACCCCCTCCCGAACCAGAAGCTGGATGAAACTACTGTAGTAGCTACATTTTTTAGTAGTTTGTAGTGTAGCGCACTACTTTAAAAAAAAGTAGAGTAGCGAGTAGCGCGATACAAAAAAGTAGTAGTTTGTAGCGATTTCTAGAAACTACTTTAAATTAAATAAAAAAAAATAAATGAAAAAAAAAGGAGAGCGAAGAAAGAAAACAAGGTGGTTCTTGTGGCGGATATTCGTAAAAATTGTAAAAAAAATCTAAAAAGGACAAATTTTAGCAAAAAAAAAAGGAACAAAAAGGAAAAGTAACAAATAAATTCAAAGACAATTCCTATTTCTATTCCATATTCGAATGAAGTAATTTTTTAATCTAAACCACTTTTCGAATTTTTTCGGTCGATCCTCAAACGGTGTATTCTTTTTATTTATTTATTTTTTAAAAAGTAGCGAAGTAGCAACTACATTTCAAAAGTAGTGTAGCTCGCTACATTTAAAAAAAAGTAGTTGTAGCTGTAGTTAACTACATTTATAAGAAAGTAGTTGTAGTTGTAGTTCGCTACCGCCCTTGTATGGAATCCAAGTTTTCTAGAGATTTTATCGTAGCACAGCAATTTTTTTTTTTTATTGCACATAAAATTTTTAAAGGTGACGCTACATTAAACGAAGTTCCGATTAAATGCAGCGTTTGAAAAAAACCCGTTTTTTAAAAAAAATCCCAGCCCACCTGGGTTTTTGATCAAAAACCCGGGGTTTTTCAGGTTTTTGATGATGAAAAACTCGGGTTTTTTCGGATTTTTCAAGAAACATTTTAATTTCATTCTCTGTTTGAACATTGGACATCTGCTTTTACATGAATAGAATCAGGGGAGCCCTGAAGAGGGCTCCCCTGTGTGACCCTCCTAATTGTGACCTCCTAAAAAAACTACAAATTTGTAAAAAGCATTGTAATATTGAATTTTTTGAATTAATATAATATTTTAAATTGATACTGAATTGAATTTATTGATTCAAATATCTAATTATTGCCTTTTTGTTCTTTTAAGTATTAAAAAAAAAAGCAAGTGAAATTCACGTGCAGTTTTATTTCTAATACCTTATAAACTGTCAGGACAGGATAATGGCAATTGCTAGACCAGATTACTGACCAAGACTAAATATTATAAAACTAAATATTATAACTAAACTGATCAGTACCCAATTTCTAAGCTTAGTACGGATCAAAATATTCTTAATATTTAGTTTGGCTCTGAAATAAATGTTTTTAATGTGCAATAAATTTTGAAAAAACTCACTTTACCGACATAGTGGGTTTTTTCAAGTATTCCCTCACGAAAAAAACGTGGTGGTTTTTTTTTTTTTCGGACTAGGCCCGCTTTGGCGAATTATGGTTAAATGAGCTTCGAATAACCGAGATTTCTACATAAATATACGCTGTAAAGGAATTATGTACAAACAAAAATATATTTTCATAAAATTCTACGTATCCATCATTTCTCTCACGCACCGCGATTTTAATCATAGTTTATTGTTTCCAGAAAACAATCCATCAAAATAGTCTCAATTAAAAAAAAAAAAAAAGCACCGTTAGTTTCCCACTTTCTTTTTTTTTTTCTCCGAACGAGCGAGTTCAGGTTTAGTGGAGCGGCAACGCATCTCGGGGAAAAATAGCTTTCTTCAGCACTTCACTGGTAAATGCATTACCTTTTCTCTCTAACCATTCTGCTCTTGCAGCTTAGAGGTAATAAATTATTGATTCTTTCAGTTCCCCTCTCGCTATTTGTGAAACATTTTTTTGTTAGCTAAGTGTATTTGTTCGTTAGGAGTGCTTCGAAACATTGTTTCTGTTTTTTTTTTTTAAATGTAGTGCAGTCAGGCAGGGTCATTTAGGAGATTCAAGAGGGCGGATTGCCTCCCCCCCCCAGGTTTGGGAAATGAATGTTTCCATATGTTTGGGTGTGGTTTTTGTTGTTTCTCGGTATAATATGGATTGAGTACATATCGTCGGCACCATGCTAAACTTACGAATGTGAAAATTGGTACTTTTCAGGAGAGCCAAAATATTGCATATAATTTTTTCTCACCTGACGCAATTGGTTATTTTCAATTTTTCTATTTTTATAGACATTTTTAAGTGTAAAACTATCGTTCGAATGTTTCATTTTAATTTTAATTATTTGTAAAATTCGAACTTGAAAAACGTGATTTTTCACATTCGTTATTTTAGCATGGTGCCGACGAAATACTCCCCCCCCCCTCCCCGGGAATTTTTAAAATGACTAGGCTGTGTATAGTGCTTAAAATAAAATAAAAAAAAACTTTTAAGCTGTATACAATGTATCAAAGGGCACATGTTTAGTGGAGCGGAAACGTATCTCGGGGAAAAATAGCTTTCTTCAGCACTTCACTGGTAAATGCATTACCTTTTCTCTCTAACCGTTCTGCTCTTGTAACTTAGAGTAATAAATTACTGATTATTTCCGTTTCCCTCGCTGTTTGTGAAAGATGTTTTTTTGTTAGCTAAGTGTATTTGTTCGTTACGAGTGCTTCGAAACATTGTTTCTGTTCTTTTTTAAAATGTTAGTGCAGTCAGACAGAATCATTTATTTAGGGGGTTCAAGAGGGGAAATCCCCCCTCCCCCGGGTTTAGGAAATTAATGTTTTTCCATATGTTTGGGTGCGGGTTTTGTTGTTTCTCGATATAATATGCATTGAGTACATATACTGCTCCTCCCCCGGAAAATTTTATAATGACAAGGCTGAGTATAGTGCTTAAAATATCAAAAAAGCTTTTAAGCTGTATAGAAAAAACCAAATGGCAAATAAAAACACCCTGATAGGAGAATGTGAGGCAAAGTGAAGTACAATAAACTGCAGATAATCCGCGGAATAGGGTGGCACGGTAACCGCAGATAATCCTTAAAGTAGTTAAAAAGCGATATTAGTGTCTGCCACTGTAAAAAATGAATGTTGTTTTTACAGAAAAAATACAGCTAATTTTATTGTGATCAACTGTAAAAATCGCATATTTTACAGTAATAAACTGTAAAATTTCTAATTTTGCAGTACAAAACTGTAAAATTGCTAATTTTACAGTAATAGACTGTAAAACTGCTTATATTACAGTTCATTACCGTGCATTTTACAGTTTTAAACTGGAACCTCTGCTGCCAGTATTGTACTACTGTTGTTACAGTATCATAAAGCTAAATTTTAAAGCAATAAACTGTAAAATTTCTAACTTTACCATAAGAAACTGTAAAATTACTAGTTTTACAGTTTATTACTGTGCACTTTAGTTTTAAATTGGAACTTCGGCTGCTAGTATTATACTGTAAAAAGCAGCTCATTTTGTTTAAAGTGTAACTAAAAAACGTTAATAACACAACACATACATTTAAATTATAGCTAAAAATGGTTACATTGAATCTAAAAAATATCTTTAAAATTTAAAAATGTGGAAGACCCGAAGATAATATGACAACGGATAATCGGGAGTTTACTGTAGTTCAGATTATTTACCTTTTTCAAGAAGAACAAATTGGAAACTTGTATTGAAAAATATAGTACATTAAGAAAGAGCAATGTATTTTACAATAAAACTTGCATTATTGCTGTTCGTTTCTCCAGGGAGAGCTTATTTATAGGTTGACATTTCACCTTTTTTCTTTCTTTTTTAGCCAAGAAATTCAGTCCTACCTTTTAATTTTTCCCACAGAGCAACTTTGTAAACTGGAAGTAGGGTTGTGAAGGTGTTTTTTTTTCAATTTTTATTTTTTGCTGCGAAGCAACTATAAAAGAAAAAAAAAGGGGAAGATCGCGTTGGATTGCTTGTATTATTACGACAAAAATTACAGTAATTGGAAAAATCTTTTCTGGGCGAAACCACTGGAAGCGATGCACCCGTAGCAAATAAATTGATGCTAACCTAGCAGGAAAAATTAACCCTATGGTTGTTTCTCCCTTTACAGTTCTCTTCCACTTCCTGATATTAAAAATAAATTAAGAAATAGGTAGAAATAAGCCAGGGCCGTATTTAAGGGGAGGGATTTTAGGGTTCAAACCCCGTCCGAAATTTTCAAAACTCAATGAAAAAATTATTCTTGCTATTTTATTTTAACTTTCTTATTTATTTTGAAACTGAATTTGAAAAATGAAATTGTCATCATTAAATAATTGTACAAATTAAGTGTTTTTTGCATTATTTATTTGTATTGTAGTTATTGCAAACATAATTTCTTAACAACACACCCTTTCCATTCGAATTTTTAATACCACTAAAACACCATAATTCTTCAAAATTGTGTGTAAGTACCAAACTCTATATTTAACACATCTTATAAGTGTCCCCCCTCGTAAGATAGAAATTTCAAAAGCACTTTTTCGAATGCGCGTGAACTCAATCCAAATGTTTTTTTTCTTCATTGAAAAATGAGTCATTTTTTTACATTTTTTACATCCATACCCTTTTAACATTTATTGTAACAAAAATCAACAGGATATAGAACATGAAATCAAATTTTATTGACTTAATAGATTTCACGAGAAATATGTTTGGTAAAACCCTCCCCGCCCGAAACTAAAGTCTGGATACGGCCCTGAAATAAGCATATCCTGACAACCTCGATGTCAGAGAAAAGAAATGAAATCTGCTGCACAAATTAAATCTTAGTGAATGAAATAATTGAACATGTGTTTGTGTAAAGTAGAAATTAAAGTTCTTTATTTCTTAATTATGAATAAATTTAATATTTTACATTAATCTGCTCTTATTTTTGCATGAAAAACGTTAAGTCTAATTTTGCTTGGAACAAACCTTGGTTTGAACTGTATAACTAATAGACATCATCTCTCATGGTGCCAAACCATTCAACCAAATCAAAAAGGAAACGTAAGGGATAAATAAGTAAAATAATTTAATTGAATCAAAACAAATACGTGAATAAATAAATATAATTAGGGACGGGTACAAACTACCACATCAGGGGGGGGGTGACGCTCGTAATTATAATGTTTTGGGTACGAAAAATTTCTGGGACTGTTTGGGTGTCCGTTGGTAAAAAGCGTCAACTCGACAGGAATGAGGTTCTTAGGGGAGGGAGGGGGGGAGGGCATTAACTTTATTAATTAACTTCAGAAGTACTGTGAATGGATATGTCACTTCAAATATTTACTTAAACAAATAATTAACGAAATTAAAATATTGTGGCAAGCACTTGCATTTCATTCACGGGGTTATTCTCAAAGGTAACTTTTCAATCAATTCATCTTAAACGTAGTTATCTATAAAACAATGAACAAGAAGAAGCATGGCGCGGATTGCAAATGTAGTTCGTCTTATCAGTAATTCGTTTTCAGGGTGTTCGAACTAATGAGGTGCAACTGTAACAATATACTTGCATTATGTTCTTCATCCATCCGTCTTGTATGCAATAATTATATTCTGATCACGTACTAACATACTATAATGATAAATGGATAATATTTATTTGACGGTTTGGGGGTGGGCATGACCTTCATAAAACCCCCATTGTATCCGCCACTAAAAATCATTTATAATATTCACTTGTACAAATTTTTATCATAATGTATAGTTGAAAATTATTAAATAAATGAGTTGCATGCAATGTTCTTCCTCATTTCGCAAGGAATCCATGAGTATTTAGAAATACGTGTATCTATCTATACGTGGATATCAAGCAAAACTGAATTCAAGAACTTTTCTTTCAAAATGAGAACATAAATCTTCTGGTAAGCATAAATAAATAAGGAAAACAGAAGCTCCGAAGATTCTTAAAAGCAATAATTGAACGTGGAAAGGAACAAGTTTGTCATTAAAATTACGTTCACGATTTTCGGAGTTCAAAGGAGTATACTTTAACTGAAGAAAGTGGAGCTATGTGACGAAAATGGCAAAAAGTAGTTTTTAAAAACATTTTCTAAAGATCTGCTTCTGTCTACCGAGTGTGCGTGGGGGGGGGGGGGGGGTTACAAAGATTGAAAACCTGTGTTAAATTTATGATGAATGACTCATTAAAGCATGAAAAATGAATGCCGTCTAGTAGAGAAGAAAAGGATTCCTTGCCATTACTAAACCAGGTATTCTGCAACATAAAAATAGTTTCACCAAAATCATTGCTTATTGCACAATTGTAGAGTTTTATATTAAAAGTGTATTTTTTGTTTACGTAAATAAAAATTAAACGTGATTGAAATTTAAAGAATAGTGATCAACTCTCGAATTTAAAAGTTTCACTTTCTTAATTATTGTTTTCATTTTGTTTTGAAGGAATACTTAGGGTACGTTTATGGGGTGGTGGTTGGGGTCCTGTAAAAGTAAATTCACATTGATCTTTTGAATTACAACGAATATCATACGAAGACCAAATATAAAATCAAGGCTGTAATTACTATTAGTGTTTCGCTTTTTTTGCGTTCCTCATACATATAGTTAACAAGTAAGAGTGAGTGCATAACTTCTATCAAATACTGATACTTTCGTATTGAGTAAAGAAGACACATATGGACGATAGAGTAAAAGTATTGAGAAATATTTTTGTTTTAAAGATGGAGATTGCGCTTGTAGTGTTTTGAGACTGAAAAGTGAATTTAACAAATTCGCAAATTAAGTTTGCGAAATCTAAGGTAAAAAACAAGTCATAAGTGTTAAAATGTTCTTTGTTAAGGAATACATTAGAAAATTATTTTTTACGTTCTTCAACTAATGTTTCATGCATATTCATGCATTTACAAAAATGAAAAAAAAAAAAAAAAAAGAAGGAAGAAAGGTAGAGCGAAACACTCCAACCGGTGGTTTTACGAAAGTAAAACACTCCAATATTTGCATCACTTTAATCTACATAAGCGTTTTTTTTTATATTCTTAATTTTTTTCTTTCATATTTTGAGCATTTTTTTACCTCTTTTATCAATGCATAAAGTTGAAATTCACTGAAGCAGAAAATGCAACTCTTTAAAACCGCTTCCTCAGCACATCTTTGGTAAATGCATTACCCTTTCCAACGATTCCACCCTTTACCGCTGCGAGTAATAAATTATCGATCCTCGGGACGTGGACCTAGGTTTTAGAATCTTTTATTAGCTAAGTGTATTCCATCGTTTCGAATATTCTGATGAACAGAGACCTGCCGTCGCGAAATCTTGATTATTTTGCTAGATGGGATACACTTGTTAAATATTGACTGGTTCGTTACTGCACAGGCTTAAGGCTTGGGTCTAATAGTAATACATCGATGAAATTATTTTTACACAATTTGCAATTAATTATTCAGATATGTATCGAAGGAAATTTCACGTAAAAAGAAATGTTTAAATAAATTGATGTTTTCGTTTCTAAACTTCTATCAGCGGTATTTCAAATGGTCTTTTCTTTTTAAAATTAAATATAGATCTGTCCCGTGCAGGACAATATCTGTTTTTTGTGGAATGGCCCATTTTTTATACATATCCAGTAAGTGGATGTTTCATTAAATAACAAAATGATTCTGGTAATAATTACAATTATAAAAATAACTATAAAAATGAATAAAAAAATATTGTAGTAGTGAGTTATTTAGATGTAAAAAATGAAAGAAATATAAAAAAGGAACCAATTAAAAAATCACTTTTGAAAAATCGCTTCGCTTAACAACTTGCACAAGTTAAATGCTTTCACTAGGTTAACAAATTCTTAAATATCAGCCCTTGTCAATTTACGTAGATATTTTTGAATTATAAGAAACGTTTAGTATAAAATGATCGAGGAATCCCTCAAAAGTCTTTTGTTTTGTTTTGCTTAACAAATTTCACAGCTTTACTTTCACTTGATTAACCAATTATTAATCTTCAACCTTTGTCAATTGGTATATTTTTACTTGAAATTAAAAGGAAAATTTAGTCTAAAATAACCCAGGAATCATTCAGAAATTAAACAAAAGTTCAGTAGCAATTAACTTTTGTTTCGCTTAAAAATCGCACAAGTTTAGTACTTTACCTAGCTTAACTTACTCTTAAATTTTAGCCTTTGTCAATTTATATATTTTTATTTGAAATTCTAAGAACAATTTAGTCTGAAATGACAGAGGAATCACTCAAAAGTAAAACAAAAGTTCAGTTGCAATTAACTTTTGTTTCGCTTAAAAATCGCACAAGTGTAGCACTTTACCCAGCTTAAATTACTCTTAAACTTTAGCCCTTGTATATTTGTATATTTTTATTTGAAATTGTAAGAACAATTTAGTCTGAAATGACAGAGGAATCACTCAAAAGTAAAACAAAAGTTCAGTTGCAATTAACTTCTGTTTTGTTTCGCTTAACAAATTGCACAAGTTAAGCTTTTCCACTAGGTCAACAAATTGGTGAACTTCAGCTGTTGTCAATTTATACTTTTTTATTTTTAGTAAAAGGAAAGTTTAGTCTAAAATCACCCAAGAATCACTCAAAAGTAAAACAAAAGTTCATGAGCAATTAACCAACTTTTTTTTTGCTTAACAAATTGCACAAGTGCCTTCAGTAGGTTAACAAATTCTTAAACTTTAGCCCTTGTCAATTCGTATATTTTTATTTAAAATTATAACCAGGGAAAGGGGCAATTGATCCTCCCCCCGATCCCTCTAAATGAAGGGCCTGTGTTGAGTAAACAACATTTGTAAAACAATAAAACATTAAACTTTTTAATTCTAAGAATGTCCTGCTTTTAAGTGCACGAGCACGAGAAAAGGAGAAAAAAAACCTGCTTGGTTAATGATCCCTTGAAATGATCACTGGTTTTTTTGAGTCACGACGCATGCGCAAGTATGCTCAATCAAATAAGTACAAGTTCAAGGTCAAAACTCGTGAACTTAACTTGACCTACATACATTATTATTATTATTTTTTTTTACGATACTTTCTTTGCTCATCGTTTTCCATTCTTTCCTTCTTCCCTACCTGTCCAGTTCTTTTTTTATTTTTTGTTTCTCGATTTTTCTTTCACGGATACCTTCTATTCAGCTCTGCATTTTACGATGTTGTAGTACTAGTTTTACGAAATCGGCTGATCACCCTCTTTAGCTGGGGTCAATGTCACCTCGTATAAATGCACCTCGAGAGATAATAATGATAAAAAAAAAGAAACTGATAAAACGTTTTGTGCTTGGAAACAAAGCTTTTTTTTTAGTACTTTAGGAAATAGCGAAAGAGGATGAGTTGAGAACAAAAGGTCGAGATAAAAACGGAAAAATAAATGTCAATGTTTTTCTTTTAATGTTTATTAAAATTGTATTGCTTTGAAAGATGTCTGGCATATTTGGGTCATATTGCGCAAAATTTAACTTTATATCCTAGAAAAAATATTTTCATAGAAATAAGTAGATAAACAAGGGGGAAAAATAGCATGTATACATAACATATTTAATTTATATTGATTTAATTCATACTGATTTAATTCATAAATTAACTTTTTTTCAACATGTATGCTTGCAAATAATTTATTCAAGTAATATTTGTGTTCAAAGTAACATTATCTCAATAAAATAAATTAGAGACGTTTTATATCAGTTTTTATTAGGCGATAATTTTGGACAGGATGCTCCGAAAGTACCGAAGATTAGCATCACTAAAACGTTCACACTTAATAAGTACATGAAAGCAGTGCTAAATAAATAATATTTAGAGTTTATATAAATTTATCACAGAGTGCATAAAATTTCACAAAATATTTTTCATTTCAGAATACCAATTTTTAACAATTGAAAGCACGTTTTTTATCATCATCTCTTTTGTGTTCTTTATTTGCTTTGTTATTTATATTCAATGCCTTGTAGTGAAAATATGGTGAGAATTTGAGTCTTAAATTTCCTTGTAACATTTCACGCTTTCTGTGCAAATTTGCAATAATATAGTTCGAAAAGTTTTGGTGCGAAATTCTAGTTCAAAGGGAAACACATTTTAAGTCGAAACCTTGCAAATAAATTCAGGCCCATCATTTAGAGGGGTCGGGGGAGGGGTCAACTGCCCTCCTGACTTTGGAAAGTCAATGTATTTGCATATAAGTAGGCGTGGTTTTTGTTGTTTTCCGGTGAAATTGCATTGTTTTTGCCCTTTGACCCCCCCCCCTGGAAAAACTTAAAATGACGGGCCTTCATAAAGGCGAAATTATTTTTTTATTGATTTCTACAGAAAAACAATTTTCCAAAGTTCGATACAGTTGTTGAAAAATGATCCATATTCATTCTACAGAAAGAAGTAAAAAGTTATTCTATGTTTTATAGAAATGTTCGCTCTTATCAAAGGTGCGAGGCTTTAAAAGGTAATCCTTTGAAATTGAAATGCTTGCTCTGAAACAATTCAGCACTGTTTTTTGTCTTTCTGTCTCCATTAGCTCAAAGGTAGAACATCTGAATTTTATTACTTTCTACTACACCCTAATACTAAGATACTTTTAACCCATCTCTCTATACGCGTATTTCACGCTTTGAAGATCGGATGTAAGCCTCAAAAATTTAGTCAAGCGTAATTTCACGCTTTGGATATTGAATAAAAATTTTTCATCTTACGAAATGGAAAAGAGAAAGCAATTGGGATTTTAAAATATTATATTTGACTGTTTTGTCACTATATGAAAGGTTGAACACTAAAAGTGTTAGAAATTAAAATGTTGCGCGTGTCTACACTGCAAAAGTAAACCGTTGTGTTTACAGAATAATACTGACAGTAGAGGTTTCAGCTTAAAACTGTAAAATGCACAGTAATAAACTGTAAAGCTAGCAATTTTACAGTTCATTACTGTAAAGAAGCAATTTTACAGTTTATTGCTGCAAAGCAGCAATTTTACAGTTCATTAGTGTAAAATTAACAATTTTACAATTTATTACTGTAAAATTAGCAATTTTTACAGTTTATTACTGTAAGATGAACTGTATTATACTGTAACACCAGCATCAATTTTTTACAGTGTAATTTTCGTGCCCTCTTACGTTTCATTTTTAGAATTGTTTTTTTTTTTCCCTTTTAATTTATTACTTTTTTTCTCTGGTTTGTGCACTTCTCACGCCACCAAAATAGGTTCTACTCTTAGCTAAAAAACTATCACGTGGTATTTTCATGTCCTAAAAATAATAGTAATAATAATAATAAAAGAAATGAAATACGAAAAAAAAATCTTAACTATTTTCAACGAGGCTAAAAACAGCAGTTGAAAATCAACAACATTTACACACGACATTACGAATCTTCATAATTTCATATTTTTAAAATCATTTTTGTCTTTCGTTATTTCTTCTTTTAAGTTCATAATAATCACTCGTATAAATTATAAATTTTATTTTTACTGCCACTTTTTTTTTTTCCTTTTTCTTATTTTTTTTGCATTGCGCTTCGGAAAACAAGTATTTTTTTTATGTTGGTAGTCACTTTTTGCACTTTTTTGCACTTTTGCCCATTTTGACAAAACTATAACAGCAGCGCAAAAAAGTAAATAACCCATTCTCTATTAGTAGTATAAGAGATATAATTTTTTTTAAAGCAACGAATAAACGTTCAATAATTTTTTTTTTCAAAAAGAAAAGATACAAGCTTACAACAGACGAAAATATTTTACAAATGTTTGTGAATTTTATAAATAATGGTTGTATGTTTCTTTTGGCGACTAGTACTTAATTTTTTGGTAGCTATTTACAATGAAATGGCCGACTGTTGGCGACTGATTACCACTAATCTAGAACTTTACTGCAATGATCATTTCATGCAAAAGTCTGAGATGCAAAAAACTGATATAAAAGTAAATGTTTTTTTGTTTTTTGTTTTCTTTTTTCAAAATTAAGATCGAACCCTAAAAGAGTTCAAGGGAAGCTGAACTAGTTTTCGATGCTTTTTTGTGTGTGTGTGGGGGGGGGGGGGCTTCTATTATTATTCCTTTATAGCTATAAATTAAACTATAAAATTTTTGAAAAATACCAAAAATATTCTGTACATCTTCGAGCAGACTATTTTATAAGTAAAATATAAAAACAAAATGGAAACATCAATGTTATCTGTCTTTAAAAAATCTTTTCTGTCAAAAAAAAAGTTTTTCGCGTCCTAACAAAGATTATTTTGAGAGAGGACATCGTTTTTTTCTATTCCAGATAAAGTAAAACCGAGAGTGAGAATAAAAATATAAAAATGCTGTTCGAAGAGACATTTATTGCTGATATCCCCTCCTCTTACAACAAGATAAAAGAGGAAATCCCTCCCACCCCCTCGTCCGGAAATGAACTTGTCCGACATCTTACTCTTTTCCACTATTCACTTTAATATCTCCAGACTCATAAGTTCTTCGCGTTATGGAAGCGTTCAAGGACTGGAGATCGTGGGGGGGGGGGGGGGGAGGTGAAATATCAGGCGTTAGGGAGCGGGGAAGCGAACAGCGAAAGCCAGCAAAAATTTCTAACAAATTGAACTGTTATCGATCAAACCACGTTCGTGATGATAGAGCAACGGCAAAAATATATGAATAGATGATGGAGGAATAGATTTGGAGATTTTTTTTCCTCGTATGAATTTGATATTTCGATATCTCAGTAGTTCATTTCCATTCCATTTCGTTTAGAATGGAATAGATTTTTTGTTTATTTATGTCTATTTTTTTTCTCGGATTTCATGGCAAAAATGTATTTTTTTGAAGAAAAGTGTCGGCTTTTTCTTTCAGAAGTAAAATGTTTGTTTTTGGCAAAGCCAAACACATTCGGATTTTTCTTTTAAAATTTAGGAATGATAGTTTTTAACACATATAGGATTCCAAAAACATTTAGGGCCATGCTCCACATCAGCGTAAAACGCGACCGAAACTGAAGGCAGAAACCGAAAATCCGGGTACTTTCCATAGGAAGTAGGAACACTATTGAATCCATTTTACGCTTCTGCTTTATTTTTCTGCTTTACGTCAATGTGGAGCATGGCCCTAAGTGTGCTAAATAATAGCACACATATAGGGTTTAGCATAAATAGGGTGACTTCAGGTAATCATAGTGTAAAAAAAAAAAAAAAACGGTAGCACTGATGAAGCCAGCTTTTAGCTTTAAAATACTTTCGTTTAAATTTTTAAAAACAAATTTAAAAGGAAAAAAAAATGAATGAAGGAAATTTTGAAGGCGATGTTTCATAATTGCTATTACAATCTAAGAAAATTTGATCAAACCACATTCGTGATGATGGAGCAACGGCAAAAATATGTGAACAGATGATAGAGGGAAAGAGTTGGAGATTTTTTTTCTCGTATGAATTTGATATTTCGATATCTCAGTAGTTTATTAAAAATTTAGTAGTTAATTCAAAATTTAATGATGGAAAATTGAAAATCTACGCTTCGTAATTGCTACAAAATAAGAAAATTTGATCAAACTGATCAAACCACGTTCGTGATG
>JAXGGA010012229.1:0-39476 GCA_038373865.1 Uloborus plumipes | reverse complement strand
TTGCAGAGTAGACCTTTCTAAAGAGGGATGGAGCGAAGGCCGAGAGCTGGAGAGAGAGAGAAGGAAGGAGCGATCTGAAGTGCGTGCGAGGCGAATCGTTCCCTTGCAAATACTCCGCAATTAAGAAAGAGAGAGGGGGCGGGAGGGGAGAGGGGAATAAGGAAAGAACGGAAAAAAGAAGAAGAGAACCAAGAAAATGATGCAAAGGGTTGGTAATCGCGAGGATGGAAGGTGAGGAGGCGTAGGGCCGCGTTAGGAAATGAGCTTTCGTGCTTTGGGCCGGGAGAGGTTGATTGGCCCAACTGAAGAGGCGTGGCCACCAGTGACGTCATCATGATCGATGGCCTGTGTTGGATGGAGTGTCACACTGATCTAACCCACCTCGCCCTATACCCTGTGGTCCCTCAGCTCTGTTTGGGCATTCCGATTTTTATTTCTTTTTGGCAGGCTGAATTGGAAAACGGAAGTGTAGTTTCGGTTTGGGTCACTGAATTCGAAACATTTAAAAAGAGTCTCTTCTCAGTAGATATTTAAGAGTTCGGATAAAAAAGATTGATTATTGTACACTTTGCTTCATATGTTTAGTTTCCTGATTAATTAAAATCTACCAATACACGGATACACTTCTGTTAAAATTCCTGCAATCATCAAAACGTGGTACGTAGTATATAGTACAAGAACAAGACATCTCCAACCAATATTAAATACCTATAAAACCAGTATAAAAAATGTTTTAAGGTACTTTTGTCAACCTAAAGTGCTTTTTGTATCTAGACTCTCATTGTGTTTTTTTTATTATTATTATTTTTTTTTTTTTTACAGCCAAATATTATTTGACCTCCTATTAAAGATCCAAAACGGGTTTTAGCTAGTTTACTTAAAACAATAATGTCACAGCTCCGATACAAAACAATTATGTACGCATAGGTAAGATTTTCTTTTTAAAAAATATCATTGAAATTTGTTTCATCGAGAATAATTCCAATATAATGTAACATACAAGGACAAAATCTTTAGAATGATTTTTTTTAACTTTTTTGTATAATTCCAGAAAATTTTGAAACTTGGAACTTGTTTTCTTACTCTGAAACTCTCATTCTTCCGTTGACAAAACATCACTCATTTTTGTATAGATACACTGAAAAAAATAAACTGTTGTTTTTGCAGTATAATACTAGCAGCAGAGGTTTAGTTTAAAACTGTAAAATGCACAGTAATAAACTGTAAAGTAAGCAATTTTGCAGTTAATTACTGTAAAGCAGCAATTTTACAGTTTATTATCACTTTACAGTTTATTACCACAGAATTAGCTGTATTATGCGTCAAAAACAACAGTGTATTAATACTGACAGCAGAGGTTCCAGTTCAAAATTATAAAAGGCGCAATAATAAACTGTAAAATTAACAATTTTGCAACTTATTACCGTAAAGCGGCAATTTTACAGTTTATTAGGGTATTATTAGCAAGTTTTACAGTTTGTTAATAAAAAATTATCTGTATTATACTATAAAAGCTACATCTATTTTTCACAGGGTACTGTTACATCTATTTTGCACAGGGTACTGTTCTGCACCATAAAGTGCAGAACAGTAAAATATCATCAGTTTTATGAACGTGTTTGCTAATTATCTTAAAATTTATCGAAATAATTTCTCACTGCATCACAATGAAATTTTTTTTGAAAATCAGTAAGGTCTAAGGTCCCTACGCCTTAGGCTCCTAAGAAAACTGTTTCTGATTGCAGATACCATGTGTCGACCTCTCAGCAAAGTACAAGGAGCGGTACTTTCAAGTACCAGTATGATTCCAGCCATTTAAGAATCATAGTACTAAATTAATATAAGCGGTACTTCTGAGTCCCGTCGGGGCATAAAGGGTTAAACTCAATTCGTCTTGACCATAGTTTATGTCACCTAAAAAAAGACAAAAGTCAAACATTAGGACAGAAACCGAGAATACAGTTCGTCTTAGCAGTAATACGTTTTACTCACGTTCGAAATAATGAGGTTCAGCTGTACTGGTGACTCAACGAGTTCAATATGAGCTTGTAGACAATTATCTTCCTTCATTTTCTAGATGTCAACACCATAAGAGGCAGCAGCTCTGCAAGCTCGGCAAGCAGCAGCTCTGCAATAGATTTATCGTTGAGAAGCACAAGATTTGAGAAGAAACTGCTTGATAATTCCTAAGTTTGTGTAACCGAACACAAGAAATGAATTAACGTGGTGTTCTCTACTTTGAATTTCAAGAAGTAATTATTTTGCCAGCGTTAATGAAAATGAGTGCTTAAAATACCTAGAAAAATATACCGAAACGTCGGGAAAATGTGATTGCGTAACATACATTGGCAGCAATTGAATCCATAAATAAAGATTCTACATTTAAGAACAGTCGGTGGAAGCAAAGAGCGATTACTTAAAAGGAAATAGTAGGTTAAAACAATATAAAGCAGTGTTATTTGAATGTACATGTAATGTATTCACTAATGTATTCATTTGAATTAATTGGAATTGATTTAATAGCTCTTTGCGTTGACTTTCTGTATGACATCATACTCCAAAACAATTGGTCACCTTAAGGCCCGGTTTCCAAGAATCGTCGCTGATGCCGGGCGCGACGCACGCTGGAATCAGAACCAGTTTGATTGGAGCATGGTATGAAGCGACGTCACTCTGCGGCTTAGGCGCATGCGCAGAAGGCGGCGGCGTCTGTCGCCTCGCCAGAGATCGACGATTTCACTCCTAGGAAACCGGGCCTTTACGCTAGGATTCACGTACGATGCCGAAATGCAAACTTTTTGAAATTATTAATTTTCAGAAGTAAAAAATTTCAAACGAACGTTTTTTACCAATCACAAAAGACCAAATAAATTGGATGATAAAAAGAAATAAAAATCAATGAGCTATTTTTTTATAAAACGAAACTAAAAACTATGGCAACTTCTCCCAAAAGAAGATACTAAATGCCACGTTGAAAACCCCGGTGAACATTGGTCGCCCTACATAACTGCTAAACGTCTTGCTTTCTATTGTTCATTTTACGCTTGTAATTCCTCTAAATACACGTGTACCCTGGGAGCTGCTAAAAAAAAAAACTTAGTTTATGCATTTTTTTTTTTTTTTACTTTTTTTCTGATGCTGACGTCTCACGCCCAAAGGCGAGGAATGAAACCCGACTTGAGTTGGTGGATTTCCATGCTGCAGAAAATCGACAGCGTTCATGTTGTATGATTATTCAGCATGTGAAAGATCCCTTGAGTACTTGTTTGACTTATAGTATCTCTTGGCAAAATTGAATTTCTAGTGCAGTTTCGCATCGAATAGAGCCCAGGTGCCTCCATCTAGTGGGGAAACTGGGCGTCAAAATTCTCATAGCAATGGCATTCCGCCGATGGTGGTGCCTCGTGAAAGAGTGGATCTTGGGGAATGCACTAGGCTTGCAAATTTCAAGAAGCTAAACGCAGCCTTATTTGAAACAAGCAAACAAACAAACTTTTTACATACTTCAAAATTGTGATATCAGTACTGTGCATCTTGTTTTGACCATTATTTGCAAATGGAAGTATGCATCTAAAACTAACGGTTACGAAAACAGAAAGTCATTCAGGTCAAACATATTTAACTTGAACGACTTTTGAATCATTAATGAATGTTATAGCATCATATTTTATGCTTAAGGAGCTAATGGAAAGATTAATTTGCATGACTTAAATTCAAATACACAGGAATTAATTCATACAGATACAGAAATTAAATTTATGAAAAATAAATAAAATAATCTGCTAAATTTAGCTAAACCAGGTAAACCCGTACATGATGGGAAATTCTTTAAATTAAAAGCGGTAAGTAATGAATCTACACTGTAAAAAATGAATGTTGTTTTTGCAGTATAACGCAGCTAATTTTATAGCAATAAACTAAAAATCACTAATTTTACAGTACTAAACTGTCAAATTGCTGATTTTACAGTGATAAACATTAAAATAGCTAATTCAACAGTTAATTACTGTTCATTTTACAGTTCAAAACCTGAACCTCTACTGATAGTATTATAATGTTGCTTTTACAGTATAATACAGATAAATTTTACGGCAATAAACTGTAAAATTTGTAACGTTACAGTAAGAAACTGCAAAATGGCTAGTTTTACAGTTTATTACTGCACATTTTACAGTTTTAAACTGGAACCTCGGCTGCCAGAATTATACTATAAAAACAACAGTTCATTTTTTTGTAGTATAGAAATTGCTGGGTTCGTCCTTCTCATGTTTCATACTTTCTCTAAAAGTTGAAAAATATTGTGATGGTACCTTATAGAACTGATTAAAAGTAGTAATGTGATTGTATGCTATCACTTTTGAATATTCCTCTTAGGACGGGGGCCGACACAGGCAAATTAGCTGATTCTATCATCAGTATTGTGCACAATACTGATATCGCTCTGCCGATAAAGACAATGGATTCATACTTCGAAAAGTTAGTCAAGCACTAACTCATGGTTTCGAAACAATGTAACTGCGCAGTAGCCAACTTACTTCTGGGCAATTCCACGGTGACTTACGTTACATTTTGACCAACCCTTTTGCATTTAGCACCTCAGTGAGAGCAAATATTGTTATACAAACCTTGTACGAAAGTTATCCATGAAAATGACAGTCAAAAGCATAATAAAAATACAAAAATATTTGCTGCATTTAAATTTTTCAAAATTTAGCAGCCAAAAATAAGGCAGTAACTTATGTTACACAAAAAGGGAATGCAATAACGTGACAGTTCGTTCTAAGGCAAATCTCTGCTCTTTCACAATTGTTTTTAGTTTGAATCATAATTTATCTTTTTTTTGGATAGTTTTAGGAAATTATTTTCACAAATTTAAAAATGTAGTTCAAAAATTGAAATTTATGGGAATTTTTAGCTGAGTAACTTACGTTACAGTAACTTATGTTACAAAGTTCACTTATAAGCATATTTTTATTACAATAAATAAAGAATGAAAATTCCAGTCCAGTTTAGATCAAGATATTGTAAAATAACAATTATAAGTTAAATTCACAGAAATTAAAAAAAAAACTCAATGATTTATATAAATAATCAAACCTATTACATAAGACTCATGTTTTTAAAAGCATAATGTCCCCGTTTATTAATAAGTTTAGGTGGTTCAATTTTTCGAATCATATTTTCTTTTGTGTAATAAATTTCATCTACCAATTTTGGCCATTTCCAATAGGTTCCAAAAGCAGTCATTGCTTTTACTTTACATTCGTTTCCTTCAACAGTCGTTACGATTCCAGGATACAATTTATTTTCGTAACTAACTGCATACCAGTCACCAATATTTATTTCACTTTTTTCTTCCAGTTCTTTGAAATCCTTCACTAAACGAAACCCCACAGTTTGTCCTTCTCGTATTCTTAAATGGTGTACTAATTTAATATTACTAATGTACGGAGCTTTAGAAAATATTTGAAATAAATTTAGCTTCTTGTATCGTATTTCAATATCATTAGGAGTGACCTCAAGGACTTTTATTTTTGATGGCAGGTCTTGCGCAGCAGCAACAAATTCATTCGCATTAGTGTGTTAAAGGAAGTTTTTCAATTTCTTTTTTCTTCTTCATTCTTGATTGTTTAACATATTTTCTCATCTTTTTCTTATACTCTTCATATTTTCCATCTTTCTTTAGCTTATCCCTCCTACGACGCATTTTTTCTGCAGCGGTCAGTGCCATTTTTAATAGAGCATACAAAATATTTCGTCTGAAAGAAATAGATTTTTTAGATTTGTGTTTTACGAAATACATTTGATAACTTAAATTAGAATAGTAGCCACTTTTGAATACTTCATAGACATCACATCCTATGTACTGAATGCAAGGATATTTTTTTAGTGAATTAACATCTTAAAAGCCTAAAAGAATGATGTAATTTAGAAGAGACGTGTATGTAAGCTTATTAGCAAACAAAGACATTTTAAGAAATATGATTAATTTAATATAATAAAGTAAATACATAACGATAAAAGAAGGTTCGAATAAATTACTCCTACTAACCACATAAGTTTATTCCACAATGTACTTTATTTCTAAACGCAAGCATTTAAATTTTATTTGGGTAACTTACGTTACGTGCATATGCCAGTAACTTACGTTACGCATTTTGACTGTGGCACAAAGAATAAAATTAACAGTATTTGAAAGAAAACTATCATTATTTATTTGATACACACTTATAAGATAGAAAATATAACATTACTAATATTGTATTGCTCTTTCTTTATTCACATAAAAAACATTAACATGTTTTTGGTAACTTACGCTACATAGCATAGTGCTTTTTTTAAATATACATAAATCACTTAATTTAGGTAACAACACTTACTTCAGCAATTCAGAATATTAATTTAAAGTGTAATAATCATTAATATTTCATTGCAACAGTTATCTAAAGAAAAAAAGTGAAACTTACCGACGTTGAAAGTTTGACCATTTGCTTCACCAAGAATAAAACATTCTAATGCCAACTTCAAAGTGCTGCCAAAACTAAAAAACTAGGTTCTAGACGGAAACTTATTTTGCATAAGACACTTTCAACCCTTTTAAATCGAAAAATATGCAAATTAATCACACTAGTTTAATTTAATTTTTTCAACGATTTTCCACACTTTCATGGAATTGCCCTTCTGTTCCCCTAATGGATTTCAAACCAGTAAAACAAAAGCATCACTGTCGTCAAGACGGCAAAGGTTCTCCCCCCCCCCCCATCTGACAACTCAATAAATCTCCCTTTCGCCATCAAAGAAAATCTTGTTTAACTTTTATGCAATGACGGGACTCATAAGTCCCGCCAAATCCAAATGGCTGGAATCATTCTGCAGCTTTTAAGCACCACTCTTTTGTACTTTGCTGAGGGACAGATAGATGGTACCTGCGATCAGAAATGGTTTTCTTACTGGCCCTAAGGCGTAGAGGGCTTTAGACCCGCGAAATTTTCAAAAAAGAATTTCTTGGTATATATGTTGTTTGATGTATTTTCAAGAAAAAAAAACAAAAAATTATATATAAAAAATCATGGTCAAAGTAATTTGGGACAAAAAAAGGTTAACATGAAAAAAGTAAATTCAGTGATTTGGAATTAGTCACAAGGATTCTTTGGAGTACATAGCTTAGAACTATCCAATGAGTAAATGAATACAAGAAATTCCTTTGTGCGATTGATGTGACGTTTTAATCCAACGTTAAAGAAGCAAAAATGTACAGGTATACTGCAGACACCTGTTTCGGGGCTATAAGGAACCCCTTTTTCAATGCAAGAAGTGTAAGCTTTAGGATGAAGAAGAGCTTTTATCTGATGATTCTTCATCCTAAAGCTCACACTTCTTACATTGAAAAAGGGGTTCCTTGTAGCCCCGAAACACGTGTCTGCAGTATACCTGTACATTTGTGCTTATTTAACGTTGGATTAAAACTTCATATCCAATGAGTAGTTTCTTTGTTACAATCCTACAAACTTGTATCACTATTTCCGACTATAAGCCCATGTTTCTGCTACAAATGCTGCAACTACGCATAAGTCACGCAATTCCTCTCTTCAATTAATGCCCCTGAGTGGTTAGACTCTGCTCTTCTTGACATGGTACATTTCCAAGACCGTTACTGCACTGTAAAAAATGAACTGTTGTTTTCACAGTATAATACTTGCAGCCAAGGTTCCAATTTGAAACTGTAAAATACACAGTACTAAACTGTAAAAGTAGCATTTTTGCAGTTTCATACTGTAAAGTTGGAAAATGTACAGTTTATTACCGTAAAATTTAGCTGTATTATACCGTAAAAACAACAGTACAATCTTGTCAGCAGAGGTTCTTGTTTAAAACAGTAAAATGCACTGTAATAAACTAAAATTAACAATTTTGCAGTTTCTTACTGTAAAAGTAGAAACTTTGCAGCTTATTACTGTAAAGTTAGAAATTTTTACAGTTTATTGCCGTAAAATTTAACTGTATTATTCTGTAAAAACATCATTCATTTTTTACAGTGTGCCAGCAATCAAGTACAGTGTCCAAGAGTAAAACCAACGTGGAAAAAAATAAGAATTTAAGAAGTATAGCTCTTTAATATATCGTTCCTTGTGCTCCTCCGAGCAGCATGCGATCTCTCTGACTGATAGTTAAGGTTGCGTTTTTCCCTACGCACCGCCCTTTTACTGGTAAAAATAACAATTTTTATTAGTTAAAAATAGACTGTAAGTATTCAAAGTACTGTAATAATAAAAATACATAAAAATATAAAATATGTTTAACTGTAATAAATATATAAATCATTTATCAATCCTGTATTGACTTTTTTTTACATCCAGTGTACATTTTAAATATTGTTGGACACAGTAAAACAAACCACAGTCTCATTGCAGTATCGGTAGTGATTTTTCATTTTAAATTATTTTATTTACTAGCGGTACCCGCACGGCTTTGCCCGTGGTATAAAATTAAAAGTTCATTTGTAAAAAAATGATATAGCAGAAAAAATACTCTATTTTAGTTATAATTCAACTATAATTCCTTCAAAGTATGATATAAAAATTTGGTATGGACCCTACACTACTTCCTTTTACGAGTAAATTTCTTAGTAGATGCCTTAAGTGCTAAAATATTGCTTGAAGTGAGTAAGATAACAATTCAAACATTTACATCCCTAGTTTACCACGAAACAATGCAAAAAAATGTTTTACAATGATTAATCTCCTAAATATCGCCGATTTTAACATCATTCAGTAGATTTTTCGCAAAATATCGCCAATAACGCCAAATTGAACCCAAAAAAAAATTTTTTTTTGCTAAATTTATTGCCAACTTGGCGATATGTCGCCAAATTGGCGTCAAACACTTGGTGACCAAAAGCTTGGCGAGATATCGCCAAGTGGTCGCGCCAATTCATATCACTTTGCTCTGCATTGAAAGCCCTGATTACCCCATAAAAGGGGTAAATCACCCCCTTGGGGACATTCGAATGCAACCCCAAAGATAGGTGCACAAAAATAAGCCAAAAGAAAAAATAAGAAAAATTTTGTTGCTCACAGAAACCAACAGAAATCTTACCAAAGTTTAAAAGACGAAGAAAGTTTTCTTTCCTAACTTCAAAAACAAAATAATACATTTTCCGAAATGACATACTTTAGAAAGAACGTTGGAATATCGCAATAAGATAGAAGTAAATATACTGAAATAGAATTAAATGCCAAATTGTAAAAAAGTCGCCAAAAAAATAATTTTTAATATTGTCTTTCATTATTTATTAAATGCAATTTTGCTGCAAATTACAGTCCAACAATAAATAATCACATTGCAAAAGTATATTTGGAGCAATTTTTTCTTTTAAACTCAACTGATCCTAAAAATTTTAAGTATTAGTCATAGAAATTTCGTGCATTATTCTTCACAATGATAATAAAAACAATAAACATCGACAAAGATCAACCAGCAAACGATAAATTAAAAGCTAAATTCGTTCACTCAAGCCATTTGCTGCAATTTATATTGAAATAAATTAATAATGAAGTAAAATATGTTTTGCAGACGATAAATTTAGAATGGTTTCCTGTATTTTAAGGAAAGGACTCGATTTCTCATTTGATTGACAGGTGCCATCTTATCACGGTTTTTAATATTTCATTTGACTAATTTTAATAAGGCTTGGAGTTTGGATTGTTACAAAAACAAATACATTTTTAAAATTATTAAGGGAAAAAGAACGAAATAAAAACGTAACCATGGTAACAACATGAAAAGTTGATTTCCGTTGATAAAATAATTCATTTCATCTCTATTTTCAAACAAATTTTATTCGCGAGCAAAGCCATTTTAGAATCGTTTGGCTTGCTTTACTGAAGGTAAGCCTTGAATTTCGGGATTCTAAAAACAATTGTTACAGCTCTCCTGATGATCGTAGAAACTTCGAAAAAACGTCATTTTGTGCAGAAAATTTCAAGCTTTCGAATGACATAAGACTTGAAAATGTGTATGGAATATTTCTTCCCTATTTTATCGAATTTCCGCTAAGAATTCGAATAGAAAAAGAACGAAATGGAATGTTCGAAAAATCGCTTCGAGGTGCAAAACTACATGCTACAAACTAATTTTGTGCCAAGTGGCATGAAAATCGACCGAACGGTTTTGGCGCTACGCGCGTAACAGACAGAAAGAAAGACAGACAGACAAACCTTCAGCTTTATTATTAGTAGAGAAATAACAATTTAAACGTTAAAAAGTTTCTTTAGTTATTAAGTAATAATTCCGTTTGATAACACACTATGCAGTACACATTTTAAAATAACAAAAATTTTCTTTTGCCCCTTTTTATTTCTTTCTTTCTTTTTTCTTTTCTTTCTTTTTTTTAAATAATTATTTCTTTTCAATGGTTGTTTTAGCTTTGAAATGCTCCGACAGGAAGTCACATTTTTTGAAAAAGTTAAATTTCACTATTTAACTATGAAAAATTTAAAAAAAATTCAATTGTGAAACTTCAGAAAAATAAATTTTAAAATCTAATTAAAATGGCTCTGTAGGTAAAACTAAGTCTTTAATAATTACCTTGAAAGTATAATACTCCGAAGCTATGTGACTTATTACACTGAATAGTTTGTTTTCACTGTATACACACTCGAATCTTATATTAAAGCAATAGTTTTAAAGTTACAAATAATCTAACCCAATAATTTATTACATAATGTCTTGGTCATACTTGTTCAAAAGAAACGAAAGAAAAAATTATCTTTCTCCGCATCAAAATAGTAAATAAAAAGTGAATGATAGTAAAATTCTGATATCGTATTTTTTGTTTATTTATCAATATACGGTGATATTTTTACATCGCCATCAAAAAATCATCGAGATTTATTTGGCTGTAAATAATCACTAAATAAAGTTCTAACTGAACACGCTTTCGGGTCTGGTGGGAGAAAATAATAAAAATTTAGAGGAAACGTGTGGTAAGAGGAAGAAAAAATAAGTGACGAAAAAATTAGGCGCCACCTCCGAGCTAATATTTCACCATACCTAAGCATATAAAAGCTAGGGTCATCCTAGGCAAGAGAAGATTTTAAATTGATGAAGGAGGCTTATCAGGAGGGGGTGTTGGTGCGTTCATCTCCCCCCCCCCCACCTAAACCTCCCTCTCGCAAGGAGATTGATAAAGAAGCGGTAGCATCTGTTGTGGCTTTGGGCCTCACCTCCTCTTCCAACTCCCTTTGGTAACTATGGCAACGACACGCCGGACGCAAAACTTTCCCGCCATTCGGGGCCTTTTTCTAACGAACGGAAAGGTCTCCATCTTTCCCTCTGGTTAAAAAAATAAACAAATAAAATAAAAGGATAAAAAGTGTTCGGAGATGAAGACATTTTTGTTTGTTGTCCCACTTTTTTTTTTGTTTTACCCCATGACCAGTTTCATGGACATAGCGTTGTAGTTGAATGTGTCTTCCTCACAATATTTTAACGAAAGCAATGTGTGGGAAAATGTACCTCGCATAAGAAAAGGGAGAAATTATTTAATTTATTTGTTTTCGAGCAAAATTTCTTATAAATGAATGCCTATTAAATCTCCAGTATATAAAAATGAAAGAAATATAAAGATGTTCGACGATGAAGACATTTTTACTTGCTGTGTTACAATTTTTTAACGATTACTCTATGGTAAGTTTTATGGACATTCAGTTACATTTGGATGTTTCTCGTTCACGATATTTTAATAAAACCAGTAAGAGACAAAATTTTTTTGAGAAGTGGAAGATGTTTCGTATACTCTATTAATTGTAAAATACTTTATGGTGATAATTATTTATTAAACGAAATGCAATGACATTTCTAGCAAGTAACAAAATAAAAGACGTGAAAAATACTCATAAAACTCAACCAAGAAAAAATTTATGCTTGTTGTCCCACTTTTTTTCTTTTTTATTCGATGACCAGCTTCATATACATTACGTTGAAGTTTGAGGATTCTAGTAGAATCGTGTAAACTGCAGGATTTACTTTCTCCTACAAAATAATTTTTGTATTTTTTTCCCCTTCGTCTTCAAATTTGATTGAATGAACGATTATCTTGATCTTGAAATTTTTTGAAATATTTTCTACATTGTAAATAATGAATGTTGCTTTTTACAGTATAATACAGCTAATTTTATAGTAATAAGCAGTAAAAATTGCTTAATTTTACAGTAAAAACTGTAAAGCTGTTAATTTAATAGTTTATTAACGTGAATTTTACAGTTTTAAACTGGAACTCTGCTGCTAATATTATCCCGTTGTTTTTACAGAAAAAGTTAGCTAAATTTTACGGCAATAAACTGTAAAATTTGTAACTTTGCAGTGAAAAACTAAAATTGCTAGATTTACAGTTTACCGTGCATTTTACTGTTTTAAACTGGAACATCGGTTGTCACTATTATATTCTAAAAAAAAAAAAAAAAAAAACAGTTCATTTTTTGCTGTGTAAATCCTCTGTTAACATTATTTTTATTGGAGTATCTGTTAAAATCTTGATTGAGCCTCATTTCTTCCTCATCTAGACTTATCTATTTTACGGGGTGAAATTTTTTGAGTGATTACCAAAGAAATCTCTTAATTATTAAAGGCATCCCATACTTTAAAATTACACATTACTTTTTTTTAAAGTTGCATGCAACAGGACAGTGCCAACTTTACGAAATTTACCTAAAATAAAACTGTAAGTTGCCACATTAAAACAATCCTATCTTGTGCTAAATCAAAATGACTGAAAAAGATAATGTGTTAACAGTTTTTATATACAAATGTAACTTTAACATTGTTGCTAGGTTTCAAATCTCTACTTAATGATTTTGGTAATTTTTTGCAGCGGAATCATTTATCCCTAGGGTTCAAGTATCCTTAATCTCCCCTAATAATAGTAAAATAGTTTATGTAACACTTGTCATTAAATCTCTTGAAAATGATAAAATAAGAAACAAAAAAAGTGCTCATTGAATTTGGCGGTGAAAACAGTTTTGTTTGTTGTTCCACTCTTTTCTACTTTACACTATAACCATAGACATGACGTTGAAGTTGGATATGCCACTTTGACAATGATTTGATCAAAAACAATAGGTACCAAATTTATAGTGTCAGGCTAGAAAAAAAAGCATTTAATTTCTTCGATGAGTATCAATACGTCTTATCAACGTACTTCCATCAAATATCCATTTGGCGAATGTGCGGCGTCTAAAAATTATAGTGCATAAAGAAAAAATACCGTCAGCTGGGGTAACATTGGCCCAAATCTAAAGATTTGTACTAGTTTTATCAGCGATATGTCTTTTGACATTGATTATATTAATTTTCAATACATCTTACTGTGTAAACAAACCTTGTATCATTAAATTAAAACCATATTGAGACCTCTCAATCATTTTGCAATATTATACTGCATTTTTTTAATGTTTGGGCCAAAGTTGCCTTGAATTGGGGAAACTTTGTCCCATACTTTTAAACTATATAAACCTGCGATTAGTATAGGTTGGGCTAAAGTTAGACAAGATAAAATTACCACCAGACACATTAGTTTGTTGTTCTGCCTGCTTTTAATTCAAAAACATCCATGAAATGGGTAGAAATAGGAATAAATGAAACAAACTTCATTTTAGGGAAAAATATTGTATTGTACAAAAATAAAAATCCAATTCAATTATAGGGAACCCATAGTCTGCAATTTTTATTAAATGTTGTTCGAAAACATGCTCTTCTTCATCACTAAAGATTCTTGCACGTCCCACATTTTTTGAATGAATCCCTTTAAGTTTGTTTTTTATTGTAGACCTAGGTATATTAAACATGTTTTCTGCAGCTCTTTGGGTTAAGGCACCAGACTTAATAGCCTCTAAACACTCCTCTAACACTTCTGGTTTGTAATTGGCCTAATTTCTGGTACCAAGAGGTTTTATCCGATTTCTCGGCATTTTTCCTGAAAAAAATCCAGTGTGCTTAAAATAAAAAGCTAAAAACTAGTGCTTAAAATAATAATAAAAATATTTTAAGTGGTTTTGTTAAACAACTGCTTATAAAATAGGTATCAATCAAGTTTTATATCGAAAAAATTGTACCTTGGGGTAACTTTAGGACAGCTACCATCTTGGGCCAAAGTTACCCCAACTCTGGGCCAAAATTGTCATGAAATAATAAAATCGAATTATTTTGTAAATAACAAAGGTAACAGCATTATTACACCAAAAATACTTGAAACAATTGCATATATGATACCGTTATACACTTACCTACAAGTAGCTCTTCAAGAATTAGCGTTCACAAGTAAAAGTTGAGAGACAACAAATTTTACCACTTTCTCAAAGTGAAGATGGAGCAGCACTAGAGTGAATATAAAATATAGAAATAACTTCCACTTCATGAACAGTAAAGCCAGTGGTGCTACCTATCCAGTAAGGCATTGTCTGGGCCGATAACTCATCATTATGATTACAATACGGGACAACAAAACTTTTTCTAACTTTGGGCCAATGTTACCCTCAAAGGGCCAATGTTACCCCAGCTGACGGTATGTTTCGTATTAAAACTTTTTTTTTTTTTTTTGTCGTAAATTTTTACTATAAAAATTTTTAAAAATTCCCTTTTGATTTCTGGGTTGACGGGAAAGGTAAGAAAAATTTCTGATGAAATATTTTTTAACCGATCGTTAAAATCTTAACCAAATGAATGAGTAAATAAACAAAGGAAGGAATAACTAAACAGATAAAGAAACAACTGACAAATGACTAAATAAATGAGTTAATTACCGTATGAGAAAATAAATAATTAAATAAAATCGTAAATGAATAATAACATAAGTAAATGAATAAACAAATAATTGAAATATTGAATAAAAGAAGGCAAATGAATTAATTAATAACTAAATAATTAAGTGATTTAATAAATGATTTTTGGCAAAAATAAGCTTAATGTAAAATAAATAAATACTGTCAAAATATTAATAGTTTTATATCATTATTTGCAATGATAATAATAACTTTATTATTTATGAATTAAAAAATAACTTTTGACCTGGATTAAAGTACTATGTAAGTATTAATTTTTAACAATTTCTTCCACTATGATTTGCTTTGATTTTCAGCTGCAGCCTTTTAGCGACTGAAATATGCTGCCTGTGTTGTTACTAAGTTAAATTATTACACAAAGAGGCATTCAAAACTCACAGAAGAAAAAAAAAACTCACAAATTTTCAATAAAGACACTTTTGTTCTCCTTTTCTATTTTTCCCCTGTTACACTATGACCAGTTTCATAGCCATTACGACATGTTTGAGCATGTTTCTCGCGCAAGTGGCTTAATAAAAATAATTTTCACCATACTTTTATGAATATGAGACTAAAGCGTTACATTTAGTCGATTAATAACAAAACATCTTATTAGTTTTTGTCATTGGGTCTCTAAAACTTGATAAAATTTCAGATCACGAAAAAAGTAATTAATAAATAAAAACAACGTAATGAAATAATAGCACGAAGAAAAGTTAAATATTTTATGAAAAACTGCTCCACGGTTCAATACATCGTTTTCATTAACGCAAATTCTTAAAAATGGGAACTTTAAAAAATTTGTCGTTTTTACGAATTCGATAAACTAAGTAAGATTTTTGCTGAAAAAGCCATTTTCATAGGTGCATTAAAATTAAATATATTCTCCTAACAAATAATTAAGACATAAAACACTCCATAAAAAGTTCCACTACAACTTTTGGTAATACGCATATGAGAAAGTCTTTAAATTACTTTAAAATTTAAGTAAATAGTAAACAATTGATTAATGGTGGCTGGGGGACGTTAAAAATGTCGTGTCACAAAGTCCTCCAAGTGAAACGATACCTCTGGGGGTGGTGGGCCAAGGGTTTGCTTGACCCTTGGTTCTGGTTCAAAAATAACAGAGTGCTCTTCAGGGCCCTATCCCGGTTAAACCACGAGTTGTGGTAGGTACGGGGAGCCCTGGATTGTGTGAAGTCTTGCTAAGAAACCAAGTTCTCATGTTATCTTAACCGAGTCAGATTTTAGTTTGTACCAATATGTTTTCTTCACAGATCAATAAAATATATATATATATATATATGAAATTGATTAGTTACTTTTTTAGCCTACTTTCCCGTTAAAAATAAAAGAGACGAAAAAAGCATTAAAATTGGCTTAATGCATCTAAAAAATATCGCCAAGTCCAAAAAATATCGCCAAGTTCAAAAAATATCGCCAAGTATAAAAAAGTCAAAAAGAAACAAAAAAATGAAATAAATATCGAAAAATTAAAATTTGAAAGTAGGGTATTGAGATGGGGAATTTGTGTGTCGGTTTGTCGGTCTGTCGGTCGGTCGGTCTGTCGGTCTGTCTGTCCCCCCCTAATAACTTTTGAATGAACATTCCGATTTAAACAAACTTTTTTTTGTTCGAAAGATCTCGGCGAGTACAGCTTCATTCCCATATTTGAATTTTCGATTTGAACAATTTTTCGTTCAACTTTGAACCGTTCAAACAAGCTGTCACACCTAATAACTTTTGAATGAACAGTCCGATTTAAACAAACTTTTTTTTTGTTCGAAAGATCTCAGCAAGGATACTTCATTACCGTATTTAAATTTTCAATTTGAACATTTTTTTTGTTCAACATTGAACTGTTCAAACAACCTTTCCCCACCTAATAACTTTTAAGTGAACCGTCCGAATTGAATAAACTTTTTTTTGTTCGAAAGATCTCGGAGAGGCTCATTCCTATATTTCACTTTTCAATTTGAACCATTTTTCGTTCAATGATGAACCGTTCAGAAAACATTTTAACATGAGCGCCTACGGAGAAATTTAAATTGAATGTTGATTCTGAACTTCAAGGCGGATTTCCTTCAAACTAACTTTGTAAGAAAATGGTTTTGATAAATAATGTATTGTAAAGTACTTTTTTGAATAATCTTCTGTGAGGACTCTGATTCCGACTCCGACTCCGCAAACATGGCGGAAATGCAGGCTCAGAAAAAATGACTGACTGGGCAGACGATTTTTTGTTTATTTATTTATTTGTTTTGTTTAATTTATTATTATTTTTTTTTATCAGACGATTTTTTTTGTTAACAAAAATTTTTCATTCACGAGAGCATTTTATTCCTTATTTATATTTAACAACTGGCAACGGATTAAAAATGAAATTCAAGACATTTTATTAACGAACGAGTTTTTTTTTCTTTCTTTGATAAAATGTGTTTTGAAGTTCTTTGTACTTTTATTTTATTTATTTATTTATTTTTTCTTTTGAAAACGATTGTGGAATTTTTCTACGGAAGAACTATAGCAGTTACATTCTTTTAAAGGTGCGACAAAACTTTATTGACTCGTTTATTTACTTTTTACGTGTTTATTTTATCTGATGAGAGTGGTATATTTTGCTTTCAGAAATCAGCTTTAAGTGCAAAAAGATATGTTTGACATAATTTTTAGTTTTAGATAATCAAGAGAATATTGATCAGATGCTACAATGCCTATGTCTATGTACGGGAAAGTAGGCTCGTTTAGTTCTTGACAGAACTTCTTGTTAAATCCTCCAAAATTGTTATTTAACAAGTTTCAAAAGCCCAAACTCCACAAATTTATGCTTGCTTTAACTCCTTCTTAAAACTAATTTGAATACTTTTAATTGGCCCTTATCTTCATAATTCCTATTACTTACTTTTGTTTTTGGCAATGATAAAAGATCAGATATGCTGTTCCTTCTGATTGAATGTTTAGTGGATCTAATTGTTTTCTCATCGCTCTAATTTGATTCTTATTTTATACAGGAATGTATTATTTTGAGATTAAAAAATGAGAATGGCGAACGACCGATACAGCATGAGTTGAAATGACAATAAATAAACAGAAAATTAAATTAGGTGGTCTATGAAATAATCCAATGCTTTTAATAACTCAAGAAAATGGTTGGTGGATTCATTGCTTTAAATTGGAGTCTCGGCTGCTGTAAAAATATTAGTTCATTTTCTGCAGTGTAGAAATTTGATGTTAGTAATTTATTGACTTTCCTACTCGTTTAAAACTAAGATGCACAAAAAATAATAAAATTAAAATTCTAAAACTATGGTAGAGAACAACATAATTATTCGCAGAAGTGAGATTTACTTCAGTGGTACTTCTTATAATTTTAGTTTTCTCATCTTCGCTGTTATACCTACACATACCTACACGTTTACCTCCTGCACCACATGTTATATTGTCTACCACATCTTTCCCAAATATTTATTCATATCCAATCACCATTCCGCGAAACAGTTCATTCGCGCAGGGAATTCGGAAATATGTAAAAACTTTGATTATACAAAGAATCGAAATTTATCTCAGTATTCAAATGCCCCTCCATTGTTCGAGTACAGGGCATCTCTTTTCCGGCAAAGCGTTGCAACTAATGCCCTGCATAAATTGTATCTTATCTGGAAGATCAGTTGTGCCCGAACACTGAAGCCGTAATTCCCGTTAACATTACGAATGCCAGAGATGCTTCGAACAAAATAAATGGAATGTTCGCCGCTACTCCATCTGATTAGGAACTTCGATCCTAGATATATTTATCTACATTGTGTTAGGGAGATTAATACGCACCAAGTTTAGCTCACTGTTTTGATGTTTTTCTGCCGCTGGATAACAAGCGAATCGTATTTCCGCAGTTGCAGTGTTGTTTGCAGTTGTTTATGGAAATGGAGGCCAATTTTTTTCACTCATTAGCGTTTTTCAGTCACATTCTCAAGGTTATGAAAAAAAGAACCAAGCACATACTTTTATTTAAGCAACGTAATTAACATGCAATACACCATTGACTCGTTCCTTCCATCCATGGACTGCAGTTTCGTACTTTTTGGCACTTGTCGGCATGGAATAGGAATTGAACAAGCTGGAGGCTAAAAACCTTTTATAGAGCCAAGACCCCAGCAGCATAATCTCATCGGCCGATGATCGGCCATTCATCGAAACCCGATGACATTCTCATCGGCCGATGATCGGATTTGATGAGTTCTCATCGGGAATTGCTCCAATAGGTCTCATCGGCCAAACAGAATCCGAGCAGAAAAATCCGATGAGTTTTGCTCGAAATACGATGAGATTTGGAGCAATTTACGAGCAGTGCAGTCCCGTGCTGATGAATTTAGGATCAATTTTGAATGCTCGGCTTATTTATATCAGGAAAGTTTATCGGAAGAATATCGCTTTCCGATGAAAAGTAGCTCATCGAAAACCGTGCTCGGATACTGATCGGAACGATGTCATCGAGCGTTACGGGATCTGTTTACAAGGAAATGGATGATCGGCCGAGCAAAATCCGATGAGTTGATGCTACTTGGGGAGAGCCAAAACAATGCCTTCGTCTCGTTTAGTTCCTGATCCATGCTGACGAGTGCCAAAAATCACGAAACTGCAGTCCATGGATGGAACGAACGAGTTAGTGGTGTATTGCATGTTTCTGCCTTAGCCCTGGCTTAGGGGCTGTAACAAACTACTGCTTTATACATTGTAGATAAGTTTAGTAATTATTCTTAGTAAATTGAGATGTTATATCTGTACCTCAGAACCAGACTAAAATAAGTTACTTTTCGTAACTGTTCAGGAGAGGGCAAAAACGCTTGTTGGACGCATGCAGAGGATGGTACTCGCGCTATTTTAATTCTGATAAATAACTGAAGGAACTTCTATTATAGAATAACGATCTCAATTCTGTACCTCAGAACCAGACTAACGTAAGTCCATTTTCGTCATTTTTCGGTAGAGGGGAAAAACGATTGTCGAATACATCGTTTTTCCCCTCTACTGAAAAATGACGAACATGGACTTACGTTAGTCTGGTTCTGAGGTACAGAATTGTCAATGCGGAATAATATTCTTCATACAATGCGCTAATAAAGTGAAAATCGCCATTTTTCTTTTTTAACTTACCTCGTTCTGGATCTGAGGTAGGGGAGACCGGGGCAAGATGACGATGCTAAGAATCGTTGCTTATTATTCACTCATTTTTAAGGATGGTAAAATTATTTTTATATGAGGCGTTAGAGTAGTCCTTTGTAGCCTAAAATATATCACCAATTATTTTTTGAAATTAAAAAAAAAGGTATAATTTTCTTATGTTTCCATAAGCTGAACAATTCGTCGTCTTGCCCCAGTACCGGGGCAAGATGACTTTCGCCTTGGGGCAAGATGACAACTCTATAAAAGGTGTAACATTTTAATCTTTTAAATACGTTACATGGTTTACCAAATGATAAATGTGTTTCTACATCTTAGAAAGCATTAAATTAAGCATTGTAAAGTAATGTATATATACAAATGTTTAGTAGTGCAGCTAACAATAGTCGCAAATAAAAATGCCGTTTTCATAATTGGAACAGTCCTCATGCCACCACTCTTGGCATTTGCAGCACTGGATCCATTCTTCTGCTGGAGGATCACAATATTCCTCTTTACAAGCAGGACATCTTAGTACACCATCCTTTGAAGTTGATGTCACTGGTTTGCTTGGCCTGATTTTTTCTGACTTCGGGCTAAGGGAACTAAGTTCGAGTTTTCTTACTCCTTTTTTTGCTTCACGTTCTTCTGCCCTCTGTTTTTTTAGACAATCCTTTTTCTCTTTCTGCTTGGCTCTTTCTTATAGCAGTTTTTTGACGGGTGAGCTCTTAGGGATACTTGAACTCATTTTTTTTTGTTTTTTTGTTTTTTCTTTTTTTGTCACATTGTAGTGTTTTTGGCAATGGCTTTAAATCAAAAACACTTAAAGGCTTCTTTTCTGCACTGGAATCAGAATTTGTCATCAATTTTGTATCTACTGGATGTTTTATATGTGGTTTTCTTACTAACAGGGTCTGGGGGTTGGCACTATTGTTTTCAGTTCCCTCTTTAACAGCATTAAGATCAGTTGTTTTTGAAGCAGCGAAATCATGATCGCTGAATACAAGAGAATTATGCGGCTCGATCCCACATTCTTGAAAACCTTGAACTGCATTTGCAATTGTAGCGGCTTTGAAGTAAGCTATGCTCAAAAGTTCACCAACATTTTTATCTGTGATGGTCTGCCCTGGATGAGTGACCATATAGTTGTCACAAGCTTGACTACAATAATTTTTTCAAAAAATGCCACATCAAGAGGTTGGAGACGATGTGATGTATGGGGAGGCAACCCAACCATGATAATAAATTTTTCTCTGCAACAAATATAGCTTGCAAAGTTATGTGGGATTTATGATTATCAATGATCAACAGAACATGAGATTCTTTGTTTGATTTTACGTGTTGATAAAAGTGCTGCAAAAAAGAGAAAAAAGTATCCTTATTGCTCCAGCCATTATCACTACAGTGACCTACAGTTTCTGGTGGGGCTTTCTCGATAAGTTCATCATATGTATCAAATGACATCATATGTATCATTAACAAACTATTAGTTTGCTGTTCGGAAGAGGGGGGGGGCATGAGGGACTTAGTATAATATATTATTATATACATTAGTATATACATTAGTATAACTATAAATAAGCATTTAAAGAACTTAATAGAAGGGGGCAACATAGTTAGTTTCATAAATTCCGAAATATGGGGCAAGATGACGAGCTCGTCATCTTGCCCCGTGTTTCGTTTCGTCATCTTGCCCCAGACTGCCATTTTTGAAGGATTCATATTTATTTCCATTAAAAAATGCGTTTATTTGGTGCTTATTCATATAAATAGGTAGTATTTAAACTAAGGTACACATTAATACTAATGAGAAGCAATAAATCTTACCTGTACTTGCATCAGAGCTTATTTGCACATAGATAAAAGTTAGATCGCGGTAGCGGTAAACCAGAACAACTTCAGAACTGTCTTGAAAATGACGATTTCAGCGACTTTATACTATTGCTGAACGAAGAATAGATAGAAGAATCTCCTATCCTAGCGGACCTATCCTACCTGGCGGCAAATGAAAAAAATACGAAATTCGTCATCTTGCCCGGCTCGTCATCTTGCCCCGGTCTCCCCTACAGATGTGGGCATTGTAATGGATCATAATCTGCATTCATTTAACATAAAATGTATGTAAATTAATAAGTGAAATAATTTATAAATGAGAAAAAATAAATCACTGAACAAATTAGAGAACGAAGAAGAAAATAAGTGAATAAATGAATAAAGAAGAGAATTAAAGGTAAAGGAATCTAAATTTAATTAAAAAATGAAGTAATACGTGTGTGATATAATAAAGGAAAGAATAAGTAAACGAAATGAACTATTTTACTTCGCCCATACACTTTGCACCGCGTACTTTTGACAAATTTCCCTAAGCATTTGAAATCAAAACATGCCAAATTGAAAATTAAATATGCACTGCACTGGTTGCCAATAGATCTCAATTAACACTTAAAATGATAATTACTAGATTTTTGTCGTTTTATAACAACACTAGCGGTACCCGCACGGCTTTGCCCGTGGTATAAAATTAAAAATTCATTTGTAAAAAATTGATATAGCAGAAAAAATACTCTATTTTAGTTATTCAACTATAATTCTTTTAAAGAATGATATAAAAATTTGGCATGGACCCCACACTACTTCCTTTTACGTGTAAATTTCTTAGTAGATGCCTTAAGTGCTAAAATAGTGCTTGGAGTGAGCAAGATAACAATTCAAACATTTACATCCCTAGTTTGCCACAAAACAATGCAAAAAAATTTTTTTCAATGACTAATCTCCTAAATATCGCCGATTTTAACATCATTCAGTGGATTTTTCGCAAAATATCGCCAATAGTACTAGATTGAACCCAAATAAAAAAAAAATCGCCAAATTTGCCGCCAACTTGGCGATATGTTGCCAAACACTTGGCGACTAAAAGCTTGGCGATATTTCGCCAAGTGCTCGTGCCAATTCATATCACATTTATCTGCATTGAAATTAACACTGATTTACCCCATAAAAGGGGTAAAAAAACCCTTGGGGAAATTCGAATGCAACCCCAAGGGGAGGTGCACAAAAAAAAGCCAAAAGAGAAAATAAGAACAATTTTGCTGCTCACAGAAATCTTACCAAAGTTTAAAAGAAGAAGAAAGTTTTCTTTCCTAACTTCAAAAACAAAATAATAGAAATTTCGTGCATTATTCTTCACCATGATAATAAAAACAATAAACATCGACAAACATCAACCAGCTAACAATAAATTAAAAGCTAAATTCGTTCACTCAAGCCATTTACTGCAATTTATATTGAAATAAAAAAAAGGAAATAAAATATGTTTTGCCAGACGATAAATTTAAAATGGTTTACTATCATGTTGTTTCTTTTTTGACCTCATTTAGTTAAACAATGTTTCCCTCTTCAACGACAACTCGTCAGATCGCCAAAATATCTCTAAACTCACAAAAATGGTACGCGTCAGTTTCTTCCTTCTCTACCTTTTTTAAAGAAAGGACTCGATTTCTCATTTGATTGACAGGTGCCATCTTATCACGATTTTATTATATTTCATTTGACTAATTTTAATAAGGCTTGGAGTTTGGATTGCTAAAAAAACAAATACATTTTTAAAATTATTAATGGAAAAAGAACGAAACAAATAAACGAAATAAAAACGTAACCATGGTAACAACATTAAAAGTTGATTTCCGTTGATAAAATAATTCATTTCATTAACCATTTTAGAATCGTTTGGCTTGCTTTACTGAAGATAAGCCTTGAATTCCGGGATTCTAAAAACAATTGTTACAGCTCTCCTGATGATCGTAGAAACTTAGAAAAAACTTCATTTTGTGCAGAAAATTTCAAGCTTTCGAATGACATAAGACTTGAAAATGTGTATAAAATATTTCATCCCTATTTTATCGAATTTCTGCTAAGAATTCGAATAGAAGAAGAACGAAATGGAATTTTCGAAAAATCGCTTCGAGGTGCAAAACTACATGCTACAAACTAATTTTGTGTCAAGTGGCATGAAAATCGACCGAACGGTTTGGGCGCTACGCGCGTAACAGACAGACAGAAGGATAGAAAGAAAGAAAGAAAGACAAACCTTCAGATTTATTATTAGTAGAGAAGATATGCTTTTGATAAACCACGAATATTACAACATGTGTGAGCCAATATTTAGAAAAGTGCCAATTTGAAGTTGGAGTTTTCTGAAAAAAAAATTTTTTTGCAGAAAAAAACTAATATTGGATTTTAAGTCGAAATTGGGTCTAAATTCAAGAAAATAAAAGGGGGGAGGTCAAGGAAGTTATTTACCCCCTCCTTAGATTACTCACTTTTAAGCCGTTACAGGATCTGATGAATGTTACAGATCTGATGTTAATATGAGCTACATATTTGAGTTTATGCTTTCAGTCTTCGTCAACACCTCTAAATATGATATCATTTCCTTGGATTTTTAACATAGAAGTAAGATAGTTATATTAAAATATATATATTAGGCTAAAAAATCAAATTTCATTATAAAAAAGCATTTCTTGGAAAAAAAAATGAGCGATAAGGTTTTTAGATTAAATAAATTATGAGATTACCAAATCCAAGCTAATAAAACATTTGTTTTGTTTTGAAACAACACACAACTTCAACTTTTTCAACACACAACTCTGCTGCTTGCTTTTCTTTAATAAGTTGCAGGAAATTTAATTTCTTGATCAGAAATTCAAATTTAGCATGCTAGTTATTATCTAGTTATTTAACGAAGTTATGAGAAATTGAAGCACCAAAAAATAAAATAAATACAATAATAATAATTAATTAACTTAATTTCTGCAGTGTCAATTTTTCTTATTTTACTAACTTCTATTGTTAGGTCATACAAACCACAAATGAAGCAATTGTACTAAAACTCATTGCTTTTCATTTTTTTAAGAACAAAAATATTCAATATACATGGCTAAAACCTATGATTTTTGCTTTTTATAATTCTGAAACGTGTAAATTAGTTCTGTAACATATTCGCTGTTTTTCAATGTTACCGCTCTGACTGTTACCGATCTGACAAACTGACAAAGTTTTTTTTTTATCTCCGAGTCGATCGCACTAAACCAAAATCAAATACGTGGTTTTTTCACTTGTAATAAAGGACTATACTTATATATAAAATAATTTTTTAAATAATAAAAACTGCGCATTTTAGAGCGTGTTACCGATCTGATGACTCAAATGACACACATTTTATAAATTACTTTAAAAAATCTTACCTGCAATTTTAGATGCAGAAATGCAAATTTTTAATTACGATGCGATAAAACATCACACCAGGTACTCAGTATCACGTGGTATCGGTGCAGGAAATGATTTTGGGAGCCTAAATATAGATCGGAAGTTATTGTTACCACTCTGACGCGGAACTGAGGGACACGCCTATTTCGCATTCCCAAGAAAATCAGTAATTGATTAAAACAAAAATGAAGTAAAATATTAACTAAGGGGTAAAAATAGAATCGTTTTTTGTGCAAGTGCATTTTTTTGGGAAGTTAGAAAGTGCGCTTAAGCTGTTTGCATGCTAAGCTTTGCTACTGGGGACACGTTACCGATCTGATTTTAGATGTATAAAAACAAATATTTTCTGAAGAAAAAACAATTTTTTTTCTGATATTATTAGATGAAATGAAAGCAAAACTTGTCTTCTTTCTGGGGAAAATTATTTTTTTAACTAGTTATTGAAATACTACTGAAAATTCACTTGGGACTCAAATTGGCACTTTTCTAAATATTATCTCGTGTATCGAATTTTGAAAATCACTTACAGGACAAAAAAAAAATCTTGATATGTGTTGTAGATGTGTAAAATTCAACATGAAAAAACACTCAAACAAAGGCAAAATACTAGAAAATAATGACTGATGTCACCAATTTAACGTACTTACCTTATGCTCAACTAAAATTCTATAATTGAAAAGGGATAATGAGAAAGAGTTGCTTCTGAAAGCGAAATAAAGTGTGCGGACTAGGGTGGGCCGAAAAAACTTTTTTTAATTTCAAAGTTGTGATAGCGCGGAAAAGTTGAGAATTATGAAGACAAAAAGAAAGAAAAAATAATTATCGAAATCGGTTAATATCTTCCGGTCGCGCAAAAGGCCTAAAGTTTGACAAAAAAATGAAAAAAACTTCATTTTTGTGATTTTTTTTTTTTTTAATTAGATGTTTTCTTAATGCAATAGCTTGAAAAAGCTGCTAATTATAAAGACAAAAAGAAGGATCAAAAGGAGGAAAAAAATCATTGAAATAGATTGATATCTTCCGGTGCGCAAAGGGCCTAAAATTTGACAAAATATGAAAAAAATTCATTCTTGCGATAATTTTAAAATTTTTGAATTAGATGTTTTCGTAATGCAATAGTTTGTAACACTTTCTAATATAGCCTTGAAACATTGTTTTTCGATTGGTTTTGGTTCGTTAATATCTTTCAGCAGCACATTAACCCCAAAATTACCCAAAATAATGAAAAAAGTTCTATTTTTACGCGTTTTTGGTTTTTGATGAATAATTAATTTTTAAACGAAACAGTCGTAGTATTTTTTCAGACGAAAAAACACTAAGATAGAAAAACAAACTATCAGATTCAGTCGATGTTTTCCAGTTGCGAAAAACTTTAGTTGCGTAATATTGCTAATTTTACGGTAATAAACTGTAAGGGCCATGCTCCACATCAGCGTAAAACGCGACCGAAACTGAAGGCAGAAACCGAAAATCCGGGTACTTTCCATAGGAATACCATTGAATCCATTTTACGCTTCTGCCTATCTTTTCTGCTTTACGTCTATGTGGAGCATGGCCCTATAACTGCTAGTTTTAGTGATAAACTGTAAAATAGCTAGTTTTATAGTTCATTACTGTGCTTTTACAATTTTAGGCTGGATCACTGCTGCTAGAATTATACTGCCGTGCTAAGCGCAAAAGTCGTATCTACAGTCGAGCTCAAACTGAGATAACACCCTTTAAAGTTTTGCGCCACCATGTATTTGATTCAGATGAAACTTTTTCAAAAAATTTTTAAAAATATTTCCCGTTCTCAAAGGACCATATAAGTTTGTATTTAGGTAAAATACGTCACAAAGAGCCACCTGGTGGCGATAACTCAATTTTGTTAAAAAGTGCAGATACGACTTTTGTGCTTAGCACGGCAGTATACTGCTAAAACAGCAGCTTATGTTTTGCAGTCAGCGACGTCATTTTGAAATTTTCCAGGGGGGGGGGCGGCAAAGGGTGCATACACAATGTAAAATTTACTAAAAAGTGGCAAAAACCACGCCCATTTATATGCCGATACATTGATTTCCCAAAGTCAGGGGGGCAATGGACCTCCCCGTCCCCCTATATGACGGGCCTGTTTGCAGTGTAGTTTCTTATGGTAGTACGCTTTAAAAAGCAATATTTAAAAGATATTTTTGCATCGATTATAAATAATCGACAAAGAGGTCGAATAAGACCCATTAATCGGTACTGCCGATTAATCACCCTGCTTCTCTAGTTTTAAATTTTGTTATAGCATTTTTTAATTGAGAAAAGAAAAAGCTGTATCACAGTATATAAAAATGGTGACACTTATTGGAGAATAACTGTTCCAAATTGTGGTGGAATTTTAACGTAAATTTTGAATATCCTCCATGGAGATCATTAATTGCTAATTAAAGTCTAAACAAACTAAAGAGCTCTTTAAAATTGAAAGATGATGGGAGAAACTTGTTGAAATTAATTAAAATTTTCTACACTTTACCCGTGGAGTGTTCAGCTGTACAATTCAAAGTACTGAACATTTCAGTTGGCCTTTTTTTTTCGTTTGCTCTTCTTACAAACGGTTACGTCTACATTTAATGTATTTTTTTTTTTACAGATTGGCTAACTGTAATTCAAATTTAATAGAATAGTTATCTTTTAGAATAAAAAAAAATATCTATTTTGCATGAAGAGATAATAGATTCGTTTAACTTTTAGTTTATCTTTTACTCGAACAGAATGTAGAGCTATTTACAACATTCGGGACACCTAAACCTAAGTTCTGCGCCGTCGAAAGGTCGCAACTCCTAAGCTTGTTTGTTGTTTTTAGCGTTGGGACATCAAAAAGAAAATAACTTTATAAAAATCTTGCAGACGATCTTTTTTTAATCACCTATTTGTATTCTGTTTGGTTAACTTACCTGCTTTTTTAACCAGATGGTGTTATGATTTTTTTTTTCTTTTTTGTGACAAAAAAAGAATATGGCTTTATGAAAAACTTGCAGATTTTCAACCTACACCAAACTTAGGCACATCTGCCAACAGTCTTGATAGAAGATCCTGATATAGTTCGTGACAACAGTTAGAAAAAATTTAAGCATTAACATTATTTTAAACTTGTACGTCATGAAGAGAAGGACAGGAATTCAAGTGAACGCCACTCCTGTCGGAATTTGCCGAATCTTACGAATCATTTTAAAGAATTGAATGACAATTATTTAAAATAAATAATTGTCATTGTCATTTCAGCTGTATTCATCGAGATCAATCTCGAAAAGTTTCATTTGGGCACATTTGACTTCTTGGCTATTCCATATTACGTCTTTTCTACTTTAATTTACGAGAAATAACGATGTTTTATTCATTCTCAAGAACAAGAAAAAACATAGTATTGAAAGAAAAAAAAATCAAAATTCAAAGTGGTAAAACATTCCTAAATAATATTTCCAAATTTGTGTCATTGAAATTCCATTTTTAAGAAATTAGGAAAACCCTTTCACTGGAGCATTTAGATTTATTCAAGTACAGATCACGACCCTATGAAGAAATATTATGAAATAGGTTATTCGGAAATATTTTTGCGAAATCAATTCATAAATTTTAATGGTTTTCCTTTGTTCTTTGGAGAAGAAATCTGATTTTTCCAAACATGCGATTAAAACAATACTTTAGACCCCGTATAACAAATTGGAAATAGGACAGAGGCAGCACACTAATAACACAAAAAGCAAAGGATGGAAAGAGGGGTGCGCGTAAAGTGCGACCCAAATCGATTGCTACCCCTAAATCTGTTCAGACTCGGTCTCCAACTGATCTGCTGGCGGCTCTCCCTAGAGCTGTCTCTCCCGCATCCCCTCCTCTCCCTCTCTCCATCCCTCTCTCTGAAAGGGAGAGAAGGGAAGAGGAGAGGGGGAGGAGGGGGTGGCCAGATGAGGTGAGCCGATAATTACCGTTCTGACAGTGCCGGCCATTTATCATTCTGCGCTGACACCAGCGCCATCTATCCGCTGTTCGACTCACCAATTTTCTTTCCCTTTTTAAAAGGAGCGCTTGTACTAGAGAAATATCTCGATATGATCGTCAGGCGATATTAGTATATCTTTAAAGTACTTTTTCTACCGCTTTTAAATCCGAAGAAAAGAGCTTCTTCAGTTTCTATTATTATTAGCTGTTGCTTTTTTTTTCTTCGTTCGAAAAGTAAGACATATGCTAATTCCATCTCTCCAGAGAATAATTCGAAATGGTATTCGTAGATAAAGGAGGTATAGTTGAATGAATTTAAACCGAACATACACTTAAAAAGATAAGCAAAAAAATCTGAGGTTTTAAATTAAATCAAGTTTTGCGGTTAATTAATTTACTTGCGGTACATTTTTTCCCCCGGTTTTAACATGAAGGCAGCACCTTGAGTCATTAGCAATGTAAGAAACAGACAAAAAGGAAAATGTACAGCGGCAAATAGAATTATTTTCGAAATCCAATCTAAAGTAAAAAGCCATTTGTGATTCCCCAGAGCCCCCGATAGAGTCATTTACAAAGTCATATTTTAGTTGTGTTGCATATTAATTAGCCTCTACAATGTGGTTCCAATTTATTGTTGAAAAGTTTTATTCGTCTCCGAGTTTGCTATTTGTAACTTAACAGCCGAGAAATACGTTTTACGCTAATGAAGGGAAAAACTTCGCCAGATTATAACGACCTAATCTAAGCACTTTTTATTTATAAAAACGAAATGGTGTATTTTTAATAATTTCGCTAAGTAATTAAAGTTTTTTGATTAAGTGGTATACATCTAATAAGAAATGGATACTGTGTTAAAACAAGATGCATTACTTTTTCTTTATTCATTCGAAGATAAATAAATTACTTTCAATATCAGAACTTTTCTTTTAGAGCTTTTTAATTCCTGTGCTTCAGTAAAATCAAATATGGTACCTATTCTGTTGTGTGGAATTCATCTAATAATTAGCAATTAATTTTTATTTAAATTGCAGATTAGCCAAATAATCGGTATTTCGTTCTTTCAATTAACTATGCTAACTCTTTATATTTAACATACATGCAATCGTCCAATTACCAATTGTAACAATCACTTTTTCGGGACATTTATGTTTCATTTAGAAGGATATTTCTTGCATGTCTTTTAAGAAATAAAGTTTGAAGGAGCGTAAAAAAATGAAGTGAAAACAATAATTTAACTATAGTTTTAAAAAATAAAAAGTGCTCTTTTAGAGAGTAATATGTTTCTTTTATTTTTGTGAAGAACATGAATTTTAGCTTTTATTTAGAGTTACATACACATATACAAAGATACAAACAAATAAACATGTAAAACTAATCAAAGCGTATTAAAATCAAGCTAACTAGAAATAATTTCAATAAAAATTTTGACCAGTCCAACCAAACATTCTTATATAAAGCTCATTTAATTATCTGATATTTTCAAAGAGAAACGATGAGAAAAAAATTCCACTTTCTTTCAGTTTTATTTTGTGCAATTTATTTGTTTTAAGGAAATCGGTGTTCATTTGACAAAATCACCCCAAATAAAACAAACTAATTTTAGATCCCTTACACTATGACAGTTTCAGCTAAGCAGTAAAGTTCATCGACTAGTAATACATAAACCTAACCACTGCTAACATAAAATAGAGGGACATTAGTTTTGAGAAGTAGCTCTGAGCATATTATCATTTTGTCAAATCGGCTCCTTGTTAGAAGTTGTAATGTTAAAAAAAGTTTTCCAAGGATTGTTGTTTTTTTTAATTATTGTTATTGTTATTATGTTTTTTTTTTAATCTCTGACAAATTGCTATATGGTTTTTTTTCAGCTATCAGTTGCTGGGTGTTTTTTTTAATTACTTTTTCATATTGGCACTTTTAGAACGTGGCGCGTCCACCTTGCCTTCACCATGCAGAACATGGTGGTGCGATACTGGCGATTGATGACTCCATCTGTTGAGCTGCCGGGTCACCAATATATGACGTCCTGAGGAGATTTTATCAAGGGACCCTCGTAATGGTAGCCCAGTACTTTTACCGATGAATCAAAATAACTTTCAGGCTCGTTGGTAAAGGGTTGTGTGCTCTCGGACGTACGCCACACACTTATCTCAATTCTTCATTGCGAAAAATTTGTAAGGTGAATTCAAGACGACAAAATTCAATCTTTTTTTTTTTAATACTGAACAGAATTTGAAAATTTTACCCGCAGAGAGTTCAGCAACTCTCTTTAAGTGTATCTGACAATTTTTTAATGCTTTTTTTTTCTTTTGTACATTTCACAAATTTCTATCAACCGCAAAAAACTCAAATTTTACTCTTCTTTTTGATCATTGTTTTGATTTTATATAAAACAACATTTCCAAAAGTAATTATTACCAGTTGTCTTGTCACATCGTAAAAATAAACAGTAATAATAATAGTAGTAGTAGTAGTAATAATAAAAGTAGTAATAATAAAAAAAAATAATAATAATAATGGTAGTAGTAATAAAAAATAATAATAATAATAGTTGAACTAGTTGTTGAACTCCTCTTTCTGTTTAAAATGTCATTTAATGAGAAAATATACAAGAAATTCCTTAGTAATTTGCTTTTGAATTAATATGAAAACTTTGTTCAAAATTATTGAACTAATGAAAAATCCATATCTAATGCTAAAAAAATTCCTTCTTGGTGCATTTGATCACGCTCTAAAGCATGTATCTTCCAGAATGAACTTGAACAATATACAGATCACTTTCCTGTTGAATTTTTGAAAAGATTATTATTGTTTTCTTTCTTTCTTTTTTTTGGTGAAATCTCTCAGTTTTAAAATCAAGTAATATTTTATTTTCCAGGGGTGTCCCCCCTCCCCCTCATTCTATGGCGCAGCCTATTAAAGGTTACATGGCACTTCTCAAGAAACGAGGGAATTGACTCTCCTCTCCCTAGACTAAATTCCCTTAAAACATCATTCTGAGCAATGATCTCCCCCTCTCCTCGTAGACACTTTTGACTTTACTATTAAGCTTCTGTAAACTACAATTTAGAGATTGAGCGCAATAAATAAAAATGAAAATTTTGATTTAAAGCCAGTCTGTTTAGTTAAAGAAGTAACATAAATAGAGCAAATGAAACTTCTCAACAAATTCAGTAGTAAAGATGACATTTGAAGGGGCAAGTGGATAAAGGTGATATGCGACAATTTTGGAAAAGCTTACTTTATACCATGGATGAAGGGGAAAAGGTAATATATATATATATGTTTTTTAAATCTTTTTCTTGAAATTAAAAAAATTGTCACATATCACCTTTATTCATTTGCCAATTTAACGGTGTATGTGAGTTAACACAATTGAACACACGAATTTGAATTTATCTGAATCGGCGAAATTCAAATGTCACATATCACCTTTATTCACTTGCTCCTTTAACGGTGTATGTGAGTTAACACAATTGAACACACACGAATTTGAATTTATCTGAATCGGCGAAATTCAAATGTCACATATCACCTTTATTCACTTGCTCCTTTAACGGTGTATGTGAGTTAAAACAATTGAACACACGAATTTGCATTTATCTGAATCGGCGAAATTCAAATGTCACATATCACCTTTATCCACTTGCTCCTTCATTTCTAGAAAGAAAGTAAATAAAAATTTTAAAAATTTACAACAAATTTTCCTATTCGGCATTCAGCTTACAAGTGTTGAAATGTATTTAAGTGTGATGAAATCTTCCAATAATAAAAATATTTGTATCCTTAAAAAAAATCATTACAGGCAACTTTCCCGCTACTAAGATTACAGGTTTTCTGCTGTTATTTAAGTAGTTTCGGTTAGTGTGGAAACGCTAAGAACATTTAAATAAAAGTTCCAATTAAAAAATTAGGCAAAATATTTGATTCTTTAAATAATTAGTGCTCTTTTTACCTTAAAATGAACAGGATCAAAAGCGAAGAAAGTGCAAAAATTAACGGAATAATGATTTTCTCTTACGTTTACCGAAATTCGATTTAGAATTCCTAAAATTTTATAATACTTTCTGTTATGTCAGTGATGTGTAAATGTTCTTAAAAATATCACGTTCCAAAAGCGAAGTAAAATATATAACTTTTTTTTTAGTTTTTAAACATTTTCTGAATTTGATATGATGCTGTTATGTTCTACAAGTTTGACTTTCAATTTCATGTAAAAAAAGCTATGAATTTCTTTTTTGTACAACTTAATGCATTCAGAAGCTACAAAAGTGTACAACTAGGAAAGGAACAACCGAGTTCAAGTTCTAGAAATTATTAGATGAAAGAATATTCTCCTATTTTTTTCTGCAAGAAAGTTAAGATCTTAATCTTCCTAAATTAATAATTAAATGTATTTTTTTAATTGTTAATTATTCCTTTCATGCTATCGTATTGGTCGTACGTTTGTTAAAAAACTTTAAAGAGAATGCTTGTCAAGTTATATCGTTTATTTACTGGACTTGACATTTATTTTATTTATTTCTTTGTCCCTATAAGACATCACTAGATGAACTGATTTGAAACGTTACGCATATTGTTTCTTTTTAATGTCAAATAGTACTTTTAAAGGTACAAAAATTAATTTTGAAGTAAAAATTCAGGTTATAAAAAGTTAAAAATTTAAAAACTTGTTCATTCACAAAAACTGTATGTTTGAAAAAATGTTTTGCATGGAAATTAGTTGCTTATGTCACTTAGGCCACAGCACTTTTTTTTTTCAAAAGTGAAGTACATTAAGAAAGTACAATGGTGAAAAAGTATTAATAATTTCCCATTTAATTTTCCATTTTAAATAACTCTACGTTATGCATATTGTTCTTTTTTGGCTTAGAGCCAAATACGTTACCGGGGAAAAACTTTAAAAACAAAGTCAAGTTAGAACTCATTTTTAATTTAAATATTTGCAAGCTTGTTTACGGAATTAGTTACACTATGTGCGTGAGTTCCTTTACATGAATGTGTAATTTACCAAATTCCTTATTTTGCTTTTAAAAACATGCAGCCGATCTTACGACTTCCTGATAATTTTCCTTTCAAAAGCCAACAGACTGTGCACATTTACAAAAGAGCATTACTTATTTCACACTTAACGCTCAATCGTTGTAAAAAGTAAAAACACATCCAAGAACCCGAGACTTCTATTTTTCCGTCGACCTCACGAAAAGTAAGTTCCATGTTTCGAATCTGCACTCGCCGCGTTCTCTCAAAGTGCCATCCATCACGTCGGTGTCGCTATCGCGAGTCAGAAGCAACTGCCCAGTAATTAATGACGGCTGGACTCTCCCGGCGTACCTTTCTGCACTTCACACGATCGAATCGGCAAAATGACAAGTGGTACGGAACACACTTCGTCTGCGCTATCATTCTCGTAAGTCCCTCATTAGGCTGAACATTTAAGTTGTGCTACAAGCTTGCCTTATGATTAATTGAGTATTATCTTTTGCCTTAAGCTCACGATTGTTGCAATACTGCCAGGACAATTTTTGAACCAACAAATAGTAGCAATTTTAGTTAAGTAAAAGTTTCTTAAGGACAATTTTTCAAAAAAACATACCTATCAGGCATTTAATACCAGCAACGCAATATTAACTGACCAGTATACTTCAACTCACACCAGTATCAGTCTGTACTTTACACGATTGAATCGGCAAAATGACAAGTGGTACAGAACTTCGTCTGCGCTATCATTCTCGCAAGTCTCTCATTAGGCTGAACATTAAAATTGTGTTACAAGCTTGCCTTATGATTAATTGAGTATTATCTTTTGTCTTAAGAGCACGATTGTTGCAATACCAGGACTTTTTGGAACTAACAAAAATAAACTAGATAGATACATTTTTCAGTAAGTACCAATTTAGTTCTCAAAGTCCGTGATGCTTGCTTAAATTATAAAGGAATCATAAAAGAGAAAAAATTCAAAAATATTACTTTTAAACTATAAAAATACGGTACTTTCCAATAACCAAGTTTTACTGACGTACCTGTCTGCACTTCACACGATCGAATCGGCAAAATGACAAGTGGTACGAAACACACTTCGTCTGCGCTATCATTATCGCAAGTCCCTTATTAGGCTGAACATTTAAGTTGTGCTACAAGCTTGCCTCATGATTAATTGAGTATTATCTTTTAGTCTTAGGCGCGCGATTGTTGCAATACCAGCACTGTTTTTGAACTAACAAATATTTGCAAATTCAGTTAAAAAAAGGTTTTTAATGACAATTATTTAAAAAAAAACATACCTATCAGACATTTGATACCCGCAATAGCTTTTTAACTGACCAGTAACATAAAAATTGAAAAATACGAAAAGATGACTTACACTTCAGAAGCATAGAATGCTTTCTAATAACGAAGCTTCACTAAACAAGTCGAAATTGACTTGATTCCACTTTAGCTCTGAATGCCTTATCAAGTTTAGTTTATAAATTTCCTAATACAAATAATTCTAAAATGATATTTTTTGTCATCAAATTCCTCATGTTATCAACAAAGAAACAAAAAATTTATTGTTTAAAAATATTTTTTTTTTCAACACCAACTTCGATATATAACATTAGAACTCGTTGCCCTCAAAAGGTTAACTGAAAAGTTTATACAAAAATACGTGAAGTTTTGATACCATTACATTTTTTGTAGAGTAACGCAGATATTTAAATTAGCTCTCAGTTAAAGATGAAAAATTCAGCACATTTAATGAGCGTCTTGAAACCAGATTTATTAAAATAATAAAATTAAAAAAAATATTTTTGAGAACCGACTTCAGAATTTCAATCGGCATTCGAACTGAAAAGAAAAAGATAATTTTAATCTTTGAACACCATCGATATTACTTTTAAACATAAGTTTTAAATTCGGCGCAAAAGCAATATATAATCATACGTAATTACTATTCAAGTATAAATATATATTTTAATGGATCCAGATTCTTTAATAGCATTCGCATACACTACATTGATAACTACATATTTGTGCTAAAAAAGTGACTAATGCAAAGAAGCAGATTTAATGGTATGTGGTCTCGAGCCCAAGAAATGCTTATATCAAGTGCTTGATGAGCATTAATCTATGTATCCAAAGAACTAAACTTTCGAACTTTTAAATAAAGTAGGGGGTCGGGTGCTTTAGCTCAAAACTTTGTATGCTGTAATAATATGGAATGTAGAGAATGCATGAATAAAGTTTTCTTTTGCTAGCATGCTAATTAAAAATTTGATGATTGAAAGTTTGATTACGTATTTCAATACGTGTTCTTAATGGCACTTAACAAAAGTGTATAATACCAAAACCCAAGCAAATTATTATGGTATTAAGAGCAGTTTATATAATAACAATATCTTAAAGCACTACATGAACTATTTTTAGTAAATAATTTATAGGATTCATCAAACCGAAAGTGTGTGAACCACAAAATAGCGAAGAGAAATGCAGTCGTTCTTTTTGCCTCAAGAGAACTGAATTCCGTGAGTTTCGATGCAGCATAATGGCACACAGGCAGTGAATGTTATGCCACCATTTCCCGAAGCTACCGTCCGGCAATTAATGCCGGCCGGACTTTCCATCCGGATCGCCAGCACTTCAGGCGATAAATTTGGTAAAATGTAAATGCGAGTCGGCGATGCGAATTCTAGACAGATGCATCCAGATTTTGACATGTGCAATGCATTTCGGAGCTATCTGATTGTGATAAAGTCCATAGATTTATTCCACTTCACTTGAAAGTTTGCTGTTGGATTGCATTTTGTTTTGGGATATGGTGAAGGGAGAAAGGGCTGTGACTCGAATAGTCTCATGTAACTAAAATGGGAATCGCAAATTTCTGCATTTGCTCAATTTATTCAGCGTAAAAAATATGTATGCTTTAGTAATAAAGTTTACGCAATTGCTGAAATAGAAGTAAGCATAATCTAAGTAAAAAAGTAACGTTTGGAAATGGAGTCGCACAACAAAGGCGAAATTATAAATTTATCTGAGTATTAAATGTGTACTTTTTCAGATAAATTTTGATTAAAATTAAAACTTTTTAGAATTGTTAAATACAAAAATTTACATATAATGTGGAGGTCATCCTGTAGGCTTTTATATACATAAAACTTTTACTGATTTCATTCAAAACGATGCTGTTAATCTAATGGGTCACCATACATACACTACAAAAAATGAACAGTTGTTTTTACAGTATATTACTGGCAGCCGAGGTTCCATTTTAAAACTGTAAAATGCACAGTAATAAACTGCAAAACTAGCAATTTCAGTTTCTCCCTGTAAAGTAAGCATTTTCAGTTTATTGCTGTAAAATTTAGCTCTATTATTTCGTAGAAACAACAGTATAATACAGGCAGTAGAGATTCCAGTTTAAAGCTGTAAAATGCACGGTAATAAGCTGTAAAATTAGCAATTTTACACTTTAGTACTACAAAGTCAGCAATTTTCAGTTTATTACTATAAAATAGGCTGCATTATGCTGTAAAAACAACAGTCATTTTTTACAGTGTGTACCTTTTTTTCCCCCAAAATATTAAACTACTTCCTAAAATGTTTTAGACTGGTAAAATTCTTTTTGAAGGAAAAGTGAATAGCAGGGATTGCCGAAATTGTGATCAGTGCCATAAAAAGAACCAACTTTCTAGGGGTAAAATGGAAGACAGCGAGAAAAGAAAAAATGTGTACTATGTTGATTTTTAGCATCAAGAATGATTTGCTTTTCGTATTTAAAAAAAAAAAAAAACAACAACGCATTCAAATGCATTATTTTTTAGTTTTCAATTGCTTTCTTTCCTATTTTCTATGAAGATAAATTTTTATCTTGCATACAAACCGTAAAAGTCATCTTAACTAAATTTTTGATCCCCCCCCCTAGAGTTTTCATTAATAATAGGGTAAGCACGAACTTTGATGCATGCAATTTGATAGAATTCGGTTAAAACATTACAAGAGGGAAGAAATGTGTTTAAAACACTATATTTAATATAAATAAAAGTTTCATGTTACTAAAAACTTTAGAAACATGAAATTTTAAGAAATAATCTAATAAACTTTTGTCCAGAATCATCTGGTTACTTTTTTATAAAGAAAATAATTTTGTAATATCGAATATCACTAGTCCCTTAAAATGGGGTGAATCGGAACACTTTGTGCAGCCCTCCTTATAAGCCAATAGATTTGCCATATTGACAAAAGGAATTTTTTCCTGCTTCCTATGATCTTACCTTTCTAATAAAAACTAATGGCGAAAAATACCTAATAGTATATTTATGAAGAATTTCTTTGTATGGTCGGGAAGTTTTGTTCCGATTGACCCCGCTGTTCCTATACACCCTATTTTACGGTATTAAGTTATGCGTTCACCTCATTTTAGTGAGTAAAAAAATAGTGAATAATATAAAACCTTGAAATCAAAACTTTTTATTTGAAACTTAGTTGATGCTCTTGACAAAGTTTACATCAATGAAGAGCTGAAACTTTTTTTCCTGACAATATCTGGCATGCTATAATTTAATATTGTTAATTGCTCAATTTAAACAGCCACTTTTGTCTTTCGAGTAATGTAATTAGGCAATAAATTCCGGGAAAAAAAACGTGAACAAAAAATTGAAATATCGTAAAAAATTGTATAAAGATTTACACTAATGAAGACTTTTACTACAAATGTCTGACAAGTTAAACTTTAAAAATGCTGAATATTCATTGCGAACGATTTTTTTTCAGGTGCAATTAAGCAATAAATAGCCCAAAAAAAGAAAGAAAGCTTTAACTGTTGCTCTAGATGAACATTTACACTAATCAAGAGTTGTTACAATTTAGTATCATGTATATGACCGTATAGAAGGAGTAATGAAGAGTTGAAACTTTTACATGTTGGTGTCTGGCAAGTTATACTTAAAATCCGTTGACTGGTCATTTTAAACAACCGTCCTTGCACTTCGAGTGATGTAATTAAGCAATAAACGCCAGAAAAAAAAGAAGGAAAACTGTAGAGAACCACGACCATTTATTTATTCATGACCAGTGCGGTACCATTCTCCTCACTTTTACACTCAAAAGGTTTTCAGAAAATGAAGCATTGCGTGCTACCTGGGACTGCCACTTGCCGCTCAACGTACCATCCATCATGTTGATGTTGCTATCACTCGGCAGAAGCTGTAGGTCAGTAATTAATGGCGGCTGAACTTTCGATGCAGGAAGCCTATGATTCGTGCCGTAGATCTACGAGCCTGACAACTAAACCTGGATAAA